>JANHGN010009890.1:0-37317 GCA_024605025.1 Megaceryle maxima
CCCGCAGGTTGATCCCTTCCCCTCTTCCCCCCCCCCCAGGGCAGCCCCACCCCCCCCCCCCCCCGAATTTAGAAGCTGTGCTTCCATTTCATTAAGTTTTCCTCGGAAAGGGCTTTGAAATGAACTATATTAAATTTGCTTTGAAATGCCTACATGTCAGTGTGGATTTCTCTCTGCTTTCTGTCGAGAGGTAATGTTTAGGATATGAAATGAATCTGGTAATAAATGGAGCAGCTAAATATCTAAACAAGACTACTGCATGAAAATGTGTTTAACATTATTTTACACTGCAGTGAATGTTTCCTTTTAATACTTTGTAAGCTGTTATTTTGGCAGAGATTTTAGCCTTTGAAAAAATCTTGATGAAATATTACAGAAACTTTGTCTAACCAATCATTAGTTCACTTGCAGCTAATGATTTGGCATTATTGTTTTTCAAACACTTTGTGCTCCTTTTTGGGTGGTTAAGCTGTGTCCTCTGGAGACTTCAATAAGTAGCCAGCAGGATGTGTACCACTTTTATTTTAATAATCAATACAAGTGCAATCTATTTTATAAGTACTTTCTAAAACTAATTCATATTCAGACTGTTATGTGCCAGGGACTTGAATTGGCCGATTTACATCCTTCTGTCTCTTGATCAGTAATTTCAGCATGGCCTTGCTGGTTTAGAACAGAAATCACTCAAATTCTTCAAGTACAATACTCAGTTCCCTCTCAGAGAACAATGGGTGTTGTTGGACTGTTCTCCTTAATCTTCCTTACAGTTCTTTTTCTTTATGTTGACCCTCACTGTACTTGACCTTTTTGATTTGTGTCCAGTTAAATAATTTTGTTTCCCCTCTTCTTTCTTTCCTTATGTCTCTTTCTTTACGGGCTTCTATTTAAGATGGTTAGAAGGGAACATAAGGAATAGTGGTCATTACAAAAAAAAGAAAAAAAAGGCATTAAGCTTCTATTGGAGGAAGGAGGGAGGGAAGTCCTGCTTCATCAACATCACTGCCAGGTCAGCTCTGTCCACCTCCATGCTCTGCCAAACTTGCCCATGGTGCTGGTTGTTTGTATCGAGTATGCACTGTATGTACCCTTTTCTTGTGGCTTTAATGTGTGTAGCTCTTTCTGGTTGACAGGAGATCTCTTCTTCATATCTCTTGAATTTTGCCAGGCCCTGGAGGCTCCTCAGCACACAGGTGCCCCACAGCAACCAAACTGTCCCACTCCATACTTCCACCACACAACAGTTTTTACTCCTGTCCCTGGGCAACCCATGCATCTACAGTGCTGGAAGGAGAAAGTTTGACCAGAGAACACTTAAAGGTGTGCAGATGTATCATGTCCTGTGTGAGCTGATTCCTCTGGATGGTGTTATGTGCACATTCTTCTCGTGTAGTTGAAATGTTTCCATTTTGAGTTCTTAGACACATGTCACTTCTGGATTTTGCTGGAAATGGCACATAAACAGACTTCCTTGTAAAACTAGCTGTGCATGTCTGTGTGACAGCAAAATGAGGTCGTGAAATGTTTTATTTTGTTTATATGTGATCATAAAGAGCACAACAGCATACCATATGTCATCAGTTCAGGTTTTTCACTACTAGCTGGTTGACTAATCTGACTTAAATATGAAGAACCTTGAACCTGAAAAATTACTGAGCTTTTGAAGTTGGAACAAGGCTTATTTTGAAAAAGCTTGAACACATATCAAGTTTCCTCTTGCTTCCCAGAAAAGCAGAATCAAATTTTACAACGCACATGTAATGTCAAGATGTGCTAGTCCTTTGCAGCAAGGCTGACTTAAGTCTGAAATACATACTTTCAGCAGAATATTTAAGAATTACTACAAATGAAAATAAAATAATAAATTGCCTTTAATACTGTCTGGATTTGAAAGAGGTTAGAATTTTCTCTTTGACATGTTTGTTGGTTTAACAAACCTTAGCTGCTTTAGGTGGACTGCTTCAAGTTTTAGATGAGCTAGCAGCTAAAACCTCTGTCTTGCTCTGCCTGTAGAAATGCATATGTGTTTCTTTTTTCAATATTAATGTCTCCACTTACTCAGTGTGTTGCCTTGGGATGAGTGATGCTCTGTCACCATCGGCAAGGACTAAGTGCAAAGTAGTTTCTAACTGCCTATGGCATTCTCAGAACACAGTGCATTCTCAGGAGGAGTTTTGTTGTAAATTGCTGCTCTAATTGTATATTCCAGATATGTGATCAAGCTACTTTTTTGGAACAGTGAGCAAAATGATGAGCAGAGGATATGCCTTCATCCAGGCCCAGATGCAGTTCTGTCATGGCCTGAGATCTCCATGTAAAAGCTGGCGATGGTGTTGGGAGGAGATGGGTTCTATCCCATTCTGTGTTGGAGAAGTTCACCCTGCTTTCACCCAGAATGGGTTGCATTGCCGTCTAGCTCTAGCTGAATTGCAGATTTACATCAATAAAAAATGAATGACTTACAGATCAGTCTAAATTAAATATTTAAACATCGCCTTTGTGCCCCAACCTTACTGCTGTAAGAAGAACTCCAGTGTTTAAAGTTTGTCATTCATGTTGCGTGGTTCTTCTCTGAAAATGCTCAAATTTTATGTTAAGTAGCTTAATTGCCATATAGGTTTCTGAATTAAAAGCCTTACTCAATTAGCTATTTGCTAATTCTGTAATGCATGCTGGAGCTGAGTCAACTACAGTTTTGCTACAAATAATCTTTTGCAATTTCAGCTGCACAGTATTTGACATGCCTACTTTTGAAATTGTGAGACATGCCTGTTACTGGCCTGCAACCCAGTCTGAAAAGCTTTATTTGGGGGGAGAGAATGCTGAATTTAGGGGTAAAATGTAGTTGGGGTTTGAAATTCCTTTCCTAATCATAGAAGGAAGAACAGCTAAGAGCAAAATATTTTTGTGCTAAAACATTTCTCTTGATTTCATCTTTTGCCAATAGCAAGAAAGGAAGCTTGTATGTGTTCCTGAAGGTTACAAATTAGATCCTTTCTTAATTTAGGATAAATGACATGTTTGGTGGGTTTAGTAAATCAACCAGCCAACTGAATGTGCTTTTGCAAGTGTGTTTTACTTTTGTTCCTCACTAAAAGGTAATGTAGTGACATGTGCAAATATTCTATTTACTATTGCATGTAACTTTCAAGGTAGATCTTAGGTTTGTAGTGTTACTGAACTGTTGGTGCTCGTAGCCACTTTTTGTTCACTAAGCAAAAGGGGAAGATGGTTTGAAAAAGAAAAAGCAAGTGAAATTTATTCACTGAAGTCCTCACTATATGGACTGCATAAACACGGGATCATTTAAAGGACAGTGTAGCTCAGCAGGATCTGGAATAATCTGAGATCTAGGTTTTGAGGTGTGCCACTAACTTATTGAATACAGTGGGTGTTCAATAGGTTATGTTTCTGGCAGAAAGCATTTGTCAACTCTTAGGAAGAAGGTCGGTCTTAATACAAGTTACTTTAAGTAAAAAGTAAATATTCTTTAGGTTTTAATAATATAGAGAGAAGCATTTGGATGCAAAATATGTTTGGCATAGTTTGTAATTGGGTTCATTGGGGAAAGATGTAGGTTCAGTAACTTAGAAAAACTGTGGTATCAGGTTGCTAAACTACTGACCTTTCTTCTGACCGTTGCTTTGGTTTCCATGGTTATACATATTTATTGTTGCTGTTCCATATGGGGCAGCTGTAAACTGCAGCTTATAAGAACATCTGGTTATGCAAACCTTGTTGATGAAGGGAAAGGGGTGGAAGTAAATTTAATGTACTAAAAGACTGCCGACTTAAACAAAAGCCTTGCATGCGGAGTTCAAGTACAGCACAAGCTTTGTTGGTTTTTTTTTTTTCCCCCTAACTTAAAACATTTTCTGAAATAACATGTGCTTCTCATTGTATAGTTCTCTTATGTATGTTGAAGAAAGAATGAAACATTGACTACCTAAAAATCAAGAAACAAAATGCTCCTCATGTCCTTTTCCCCATTTTTAAGACTTCGGCTCTTCTAGAGGATAGAAAGGGCTTGGAAAATGCCAGGCTGGTGAAGCTCTAAACATGTGATGCTAGGAACAGTAAATTATACTTGTCTGTGGAAAGCAAAGCTCTTTGGACTATGTGAATATCAAAGTAATATTGTGGAATCATGAAGTAATCATGTAGCTAGAGAGTAGCAGTCAGGTTGTACCTTGATTAGTTCCTGGGGAAACGCATTTACATTCTACATAGTGATTCCTATTTCTTCTGGAAGCACAACAGCTCTTGCTTCATCTCCGAGCCGCTAAGAACCATGAAGTGGTAAAGAGCTGTCTCTATGTTATGTTGAGATGTTTCTGTCTTCTCAACTGAATGACTCTAAGAAACCTTTAGTTTGAAAAAGGTTACTTGTTACTTAAGTGAAAGCAGCATTTGATATATTCATTGGAAGTATGTAAAAGTTTGACATTTATGTAATAGAATATTCTTTACTGTGATAATCAAGGGTGTTGGCTTTTTATTTTGATCTGTTTCAAGACTCTTATGGAAGCTCTTTATAAGTTTAAGAGTAACATAAAAATCTCTTTAATAGATTTAAAAAAAAAAAAAAAAAACCCACACAAAAACCTTCATGTTATATAGCTAACAAGCTGTTGCAAATGAAGAAATGATGCATCATTGAGCATCTAGATGAATACAGGTCAGTACATCTAAGCTGTGACTATCTTGGATTTAAAATGATCTATGCTTGTCCCTGTGGAATAATAAAGGTGGAGCGGGGGGAGGAGAGGAGCGGCAGGTGGATCTCAAGCTTTAAGACTTCTCTTCCTTTTGTTCGTATTGTAGTGAGGTTGGAACCTATAAAGGCAAAAATACATAGTAGTTTTTGAGTGGTCTTAGGGATTACATCTTAATGTATCACCAACACAGCTGTTACATTGCAATACCATGTCATGATTACATTTTACACAAGGAGGAAAAAAGAATTAGATGGAGCGATCTCTTTTAAGCTCCCAAGCATTTAACATAATGTTCTAACATGAGTTACAGCTTTTATAAGTAAAAATTAATAGTTGTTTAATATTTACTTTCTGGGTTTAATGAGTATGGAGAACAGGGGGAGACAAAATAAAATGCTCACAATTTACAAAGCATTAAATGCAGAATGTATTGAACTTAATCTGGAGTTACAGTAGCCTGTATGGCACTTTTGTCTTGAGAAAGATTTCTCAGCCCTTCTGGGATGCTTTCAACAAACTGGACAAAAAAGTCTGTGTTATTTTTTACTACACAGCTCTGCCTTGTATTTTAAGATGCAGTGAGTGCCATGTAGTGGCATTAAAGGAGACTCTAGAAGGGCTAGAAAAGGAAAAGGTGGTATGGATGAGTATTTGTAGGAGCTTTGCTTTACAGAAGTTAAAATAACACTTGCTAGGTCATCAACTGTTCGGAGGAGCTTTAATGGTCTGGCATCATCCAAACTAGGATGTTGCTCCCTTTCAAAGTTATGTAGGGGATCAAGGGAGATTTTTGAGTTTGTAGACAAGAATAAGGAGAGTGTTCTGAAGAGAGGGTGGAGGTAGGTACACAGAGAAAGAGGGGAAAGTTCATGGGGGGGAAAGGGTGAGGTTTCTTGGTTCTGACAGAGGTGCCAAGTTCAGGGACCTAGGAGTAACGAGAATTGCAAGTGACAGAATGCACGGGTATTTTATTCATTGCATGCTTTTGTTCTAAAGGTACTGTTTTTAAGGGTTTGAGTTATTCTAATGAACTTCAAACCTGTGTTCCTGAAAGCAGACTCATACTTAGTGAACTCTCAGTCGGACTTGCTGAATTAGCCAAGATAACCCTGAGGGCTGTGGTTCAAGTCTTTGCTTAGAAGCCAGCAAATTGTAAATGATGTGCAGTCTTCATGCCTGATGTGAGAGCTGCAGGAAGATACTGTGATATAGCAGTGTTGGTAACCAGGTCAGTACTGAAGCATGAAGCACTTCATTTGGCAGAATTTAGTTACAGGTATATATGCTGACATACAAGTATATCAAGCATAGATCTTAATAATCTTAAAAGCAAAACCAAAAGACTGCACAATGAATCAAAACTGCCTTCTAGAAAAATGCACTGCTGTCGAAGTTTGCACATATCCCCCTTCCTTATTAAAAAAGTAAAGCTACATGTTCTGTGCAAATTCCACTTCTAGCTTTTTGAGGCCAGCTCAGTTTCCCCAGTTGGTTTCCTCATTCTGAAGGCCAGATAATGTTTTATTGTGGTAAAGGTCCTGATAAACATCAGGCTGATGTCAGTGATTTCTTTTTAAACAAAAATCTTCCCTAAAATACGCCACACCCGGTGATTAGGATGTTTAGATTTATGTTGTTAGCATATGAAAGAAAGCAAAAGGCAGAACAGATTTAATACTTCATTTATTCTTAAATCATCCACCAACACCATCTCAGTTTTGCTACTGTTAAGGTCAGATATTGTTATTTATTCTTCTCTAGATGTAGAGCATAAGTTAGATAGCATAAGATAAGACAGATTCTGTCTGCTCAACTACTTAACCTGAAACTTTTAATTTACCCTTTTAAGGGTTTTTTTTCCACCTTTTTTTTTGTTGATGCTTAGGATGGTGAGCTGACTGAACTGTTTGCTGCTGCTGAAACAGGGAGACTTCTCACTTAACTTCTTCCTTCCAGTGCTCTGACTGTTGCCAAACTCTTACTTTTCAGTGGTTCTTGTGCACTTTGGACTCTTCACTGACCCAGTGCATTCCACTAATCCAGCAAAAGTGGTCTGCCTTTAGCAATTCTGTGCTGTTTGTAGGCTGCTCACCTGTATAGTTTAGCTCTGTTCTTGGACATGCTTACTACCTTTTAAACAGTTTTGCTGGAATAATTGCATCTGGTTTTTCCTGCATATCATAGGCAGTCCTGAAGACAGGGCATTAAAGTCTATTTTGCAAGGTCTGGAGGTTTGTAGTAAACTGACTTTGAGGGGCACTGCAGATCACCCAGCACAAGTGGAACTTGCTGTTAATTATACTAAATGGTGAACCTTTTTTGGATTTTAAAAGCTGAGTACCAGAATGTAAAAAATTTGTACATCAGGAGTAAATACAACCTGAAATAGATCAAAGCCCAAATGATCTCTTGCTTTCTGAAATCAAATGCAAAAGAAGGAAGTTTATTGAGATGCTTTTAATCAGTGAAGCACCATTTGTGCTTGTTTCACATTCATCACTGAGCTTAGCCAGACTGGGCCTGGTGTCCTCTTGGTTACTGTCATCTGGAATGCTGTGCAGTTTCAAACTTAACAGTTATTGTATTTGCAGTGCTCCACTATTTCCGTTCTTGGCACCTCAATAAATATTTTGTGATGTTTCCTCTCCATCTCCTCTTGCATGTATTTCAGTCTTTTCTGTGTGTAAGGAGATAAGCAAGAGGCTACAGCCGATTTTTCTTTGATGTTGTGGGTTATTAGACAAATATCAAGACAAAAATTATGTTTAGCTAGCTAATCAGTTACATAATTAAATGACAGTAGAGCATCTTTTTAGTTTTATTCTCTCCTGGGATTTCATCTTGCGTTGCTGCTCCGAGACATTGTAAAAGCAGCATCTTTTTCTTTGCTTTCTCCCTTGTGCTAGGTCTCACTCTTCACTCCTCTCCTCTTTTGGGAAGGAATTAGTGGCCTCATTTTTTTGCCACACGTGTGATTTTTAAGCTGCTGCAGTTGAGATGTATAGAGTGTTTTAAGTACTGTGGTCTTTTTTCTGTCATTTTTTAAATGCAAGGATAATGCAAGGATAATGTAAGGTATTAGCCTACTTTTAAGTTGTGATAGAAACTTCTGTAAAGAGTAGAAACTTCCTTCGTATATTTAAAAGAAGAAAAAAACGAAGAGAGTCCTAAACTGTTAGTAATGCAAAATAATTTGTTTTAATTTAGAAAGTTCAAGGAGCAGAAAGTTAGAGGCTGTAGAAGTTTTTTTGTCTGATTCTTGTCGTTATGTTCAGCTTATGAAACTGAAAATCCATTTCTTTTTTGTTACAGTGAGGTGCAACAGACAAATTCTGACTTTCTCCTTTTCTTCAGCCTTCTACTCCTCCTCCTCTGACAGAAATGTCCTTGCATAGATAGGAAGAAACATAAGAAACATGCATGCAATGAGAATGCGGAAATTAACTCTATGCAGCTGTTTAGTTCATTAGCCTTTCTAATTCCTTATGGGAATTAAATTACTGGGGGGATGAAGGGGATGGAAGGTTCACCACAGTGGGATTCTTATGTTCAATGCTAATCAAAGTTCACTTGAAGCTGGCATGCAACTGATGACTGCCAAATCCTACTTTTTTTTTGGGAGACAGGAAAGATCATTACCCTGCTTAGTCATAGTACTTCATCAGCATGTCTTTCTGTGTAATTAAATAGTATAACAGACTGGTTTAGACTGGTTTGTATGACTTTTCATTGTAGGGCCTTGCTTTATATTAAAACTTTTTTTTATTAAACCAGATTCTTAGTAGAGGTTTCATGCATTGCTTTCTCGCCGTCTTGGCACATTCTCTTCAAGGGTTAATTTTTTATTCTATTTTTATGTAATAAACCTTTTGCATGTACAGTGACTTTATTTGGGAAAATAGCCTATAGATTTTAGACTTCTGCCTCCAAAATTGTATCAGTTCCACAGTCTGACCTGCACATATTGCAGTTATTGAGCCAGAATGTAGCATAAGCAGGAAGGCTGAGTGCCCAGCCTTTAGGCCATGTCTGTCCCGCTTGATGTATTTATCTAGAGCCCTGACAGATTGTGCACAATTTCAGATTATGAAGCAAATTTCAGAAATTGAAGCAAAAATTCTGATCCTTAGAGGCTAAGAGGACTAACTTCCAAATGTGAAATAACATAGTGTTGCTTTAAGTATCCATAAATGACAACTCTCTGATGAGGACTGCTGAGCCTAATTAGAGATGTTCTAAGTCAAATCAATAAGTGACTTAAGTGCATGAATATATGCATAACTTAATTGTGCACATAAATCAGGGGTGAAAAGGCTTTGGAGAATAATGAAGATGCATATCCTTTTCTCTTACCCTGAGTGATACTGAATGCATTGCTGCAACTAGTGCCTAGTGATGTGTCCTATTCCCATCTGTTACTTAAACCTGACTCACTGTGGCTGTAGGAAACCTGCAGAGAATAACATTTCCCTTGTCTTCAGTAACTCCAGCCTTCAGTCCACGTGGTAATTGCAGTTCAGTCTGCTTTACCTCTTCAGTTTATAACCCCGTATGACAAAACACAAGCACAAGCCTTACTTCCCTCCCATTTGTTCTCTTTTATACAGTGTCAGATAAGACACTGATTTTTACATTTTGTGTTAATCAAATCACTTCTTTTATGAAATGTACAAAATGTTCAATGAGTAACAGAAGAAATTGATCTTCAGAGGACTTCAGGCTGCAGCCTGAAGTGTAGGCAATGCTGTACTTGCCCATTGCCATTCCATTATTAAACCTAGAAGCAAACCATGCTTATTGTCAAGAAGTTTTTGCAGTATTTAGAGCTGGAGTAGGATTTAAAAGTGGGCAGGATTTTTTTTTTTTGGAGTAAAGGAATTAGTTTTAGTGGAAGAGGGGATGATTGAAGATCATCATCTTCAGAATAAAATTTTTGTTGCAACTAACGTGGAATCTGTCGTAGGGCTGCCATTGTTACCTGTGTGTGGAGTTTTTCAGTAATGGCAACAGGAGTCAGTGTTGGAATAATGTAGAAGTTTCATAGTGTTATCATGATCGTTGGTAAGTTTAATTTTTTTACTCACCTAACAAGTGAATAATTGCTTATGGAAAACATGATTGACTCTGTTCTCGGGGGGCGGGCGGCGAAGCTCTGTCTTCTGTTTGTATTGGACGTTTGGATTGTTGGCCAGATTGAGCTTTGTATCTGAAAGTACCTGCTCAATCTGTGTGCAGAAATAACTTGAAATAAGGATCCATTTTCTTAAGTGATTTGCAGCTATTTGAAAACTTGCTGTTGGTGTGTTGGGTTTGTGTCTGGCAGGGTTTTGGTAGTGGAGGAGGAGGTTACTGGTGTGGCTCCTTATAAGAAGCTTCATGAAGCTTCCCCATCTCCAAGTTGAAACCATCTCTGGCCAAGGCTGAGCCAATCAGTGCCTCTGTGATAACATATTTGAGAGAAAAATCTGTTGGGTGAGTAATTTTTGTTTTGGGAGTTCTTTTGTTTGGGAGAGGAGTGGGATGTGAGAGAGACAACTGTGCAGCTACCAAGGTCAGTGAGGAAGGAGGAGGGGAGGCACACTGGAGCAGCCACTCCCCTTTGACCCATGGTGAGATGACACACTGAGCCCTCAGAGATCGACGGTGGGACAGAATCCCAGCTGTGACCCATGGAGAACCCCATGCTGGAGCTGGTGGTTGTTCCCAAAGAAGGCCAGGACTCTGAGGAAGTCTGCAATGGAGCAGTCCATTGCTGGTAGGACTGCAGCCCTCAGAAAGGACTTACACTGGTAGAAGTTCATGGAGGCCTGTCTCCCTTGGAAGGGATGCCACATGACCACAGGGGCAGCCTGTGAGTTTCCCTCCTGAGGAGGGAGTGGCAGAAACAACATGAAACAGACTGACCCCAATCCCCATTCCTTGCACCCCAGCACTGCTGGGAGGGGAGGTGGAGAATCGGGAGCAGACCTGGGACTGGGAAGAAGGGAGGTGTGGGGGCAAAGTGTATTTTTATGGGGTGGTGTTGTTTGGTTGGTTGTTTTTTTAAGATCTGGTTGTATTTATCAGTGTCATACTCTGATCCAATTGGTACATTTGAGGTGTTGTTGTTTAAATTAAATTGACTTTTTTTCTCCAAGTTGAGTCTGTCTTTTGCCTGTGATCAGAACTGGTGAGTCCCTGTCATTGTCTTGACCCTCAAGACTGTTTTGTCCTCCCCGTCCCACCAGAGCAGGACAGAGAGACAGCAAGTGGCTGCGTGGTGCTTCATTGCCAGCTGCATGGGCTTAAACCATGACACTTAGGTGGATTTTGAGATTTCTGCACAGAACAGAACCAGGTGCATGGATGGAAGGGCAGCTTGGTCTTAAAAAGTTTGTTCTGTGATGGGCAAAATTTACAAATCCCTGTGCCTTGATAGTAGTATCCTGTTTCCCTCTTCTCCCTCCCTTTCTCTCCAACGAGGGCAGTAACAGAAGATCAGTATCAAAAAGATTCTGTACTAGGCAAGAGGCAGGGTGTGTGGTGCTGTGTCTGGAGCTGTGGATATTTAAGTGGATGTAAGTTTGCTAGCCAGCTGCTCCCAAAAGGCACGTTAAAAGCTGAGTGCCTGAGCCTCACTCAGTGGAGAGAAGGGCAGATGAATGAATAATTTACACTTCCTTCCTCATCTCAGATGCTTATGTTCATGAAATATGAGTGAAAGTGATTATTTTTGAGTTTCTAGACTTCTGTTGAATATATTTTTCATTGGCCATGTAGCATAATGTACGCAGTACTCACTTAAGAAATCAGGCTTCATATAGTGATTTTTAGGTTATGGTTTGTGCATAACTGCATCGTTGGCAGCTGGTAGGAGCAGATCTGCAAAGGAGGCTGCTACAGTGTCTCCCAGAGGCTGGGCTTTGAATCGTGCTCCACAAAGTCCCCTTTTTCCACTGTTGCCTTCTACTGATAGGAGGAACAGAAGGCTTTGTTCATATACCTGTGACGATTTTTGGCTGCTTTTCTTGTAGCCTTCTTAAGGTGATCATTTCACCTACTATGCCCAAAGGCCTTAGAATTTTTAAAGCTGGGTCAGGTTACTATGAATCATCCCAAGAACACTAAGATTATCATCCTGACTTAAGTTGCTGACTGAGAATTGGGAAACTGGAGGGAGAAGAGGGCTAGAGGTGAGGATTTAGGTCTCTGTGAAATCACAGAAGAGTTTGGATACGAGCATTAGGCGATTCCCTGTATTTTGTCTGATCTGTTGTGTAAAGACAGTCTGAGGGAGATATTACTGAAATAACAACTGGGGCTCAGGCTGTGAAACGAGGAAAATACCAAAGCTTTAAGCTCAGCTGTGTGGGAGGGAGGACCCTTAGAACTGATCTAGAACATACACATCTTGATGTATTATCTACTTTGTGTATGTATATATCAAATCTAACACATACATACTATATATATTTTTAATGTTCTCTTCACCTTATTTTTTTCAGACCTTTAACTGTTTATACTTTGATGGCATGAGACACTTCCACTTGCTTTTATCTTAATGTAGTTTGTCTAACGTGACATTTTAGAGAAATGGCAAACAGGGAGGCACATCCCATGTCTCTGCTAAAACTGGAACTGCCAACTGCAGGGAGTATGTTGGATTTAGTACTTTTCTTCTATCCCATGGAAGGATAACTGGTCCTTTACCACAAAGTGTGGTTATTGTTTTTAGAGTTAGTGCTGCAAGATATGTGAAAGTGGTGGTTTGGGGTTTTTAATGACTAGTGTTAGCAGAGACTTTTGAGCATGTAAGAAGATTACATGAGTAATTACAGGGATGCCTGGACCTTGAGGGTTTCAAGGAAGCTTATAATGGGTGCTTTGGTGACTTAGCTGCCTGTGAAGGTGACCGTGCTTGGGCTTTGTGAGTACTTGTGCTAATGCATTTCTTTTTTTATATGTTTTTTGTTTATTGAGCAGGTTGTGGCTTGACTGAAATGTATATTAGACCTGGCTATGTATTTTAAAACGAAGTTTTCTTGGATGGGAGCACTACTGCTTGCATCTCTTAGCTGAGTTTGGTACTGAGTATCTTGGCCTTTTTTTATGTCACTCATTCGGAGAGATAAGCAAAACCACTTGTGTGTTAAATGAATCAGTGATCTGATGGTCCAAAATGGAAAATGTCACTGGAAATAATCTCAGTGTTACTCTCTAATCTGTAAGAAGTTCACATGGCCATATGCTTTTAGGTTTTTTCCAAGTCCTAATTAATAAAGAATGAATGTGTTTGTGAATGAATAGAATCTAAGGTCATCTCAAGTAGAAGTGGTGCCAGGTAGTAAACTTTGCAGGGAAGAATAAGGAGCTAGAGGAAAAAATATTTTGGACCTATTTTCAGTAAGTCAAAATAATCTTGATTTAGAAAATTATGACTGAGGCAGTGCCCCTGCCAGCACTTACTGTAATATTTATGAAGCAGGATGTCATGGAGCAGGTGCTGCCAAGGCATGGAGTCTGAATCTCTCCTAGGGGCTTGTATATGGTGCAACAAAACAGCAAGAACAAAATATTTTTCACCTACCTAACCAGATGCATCACCAAGAGTTCCCATTTTAACTGTTCTGCCTGTCAGGTGGTAACATACACTAGAGGAGGCAAACCCCACTTCTTTGATCCTAGGATGGCCATGTTGGAACAGCTCTATCTCTAACAGTGAGGCACATACAGATTTTCTTCTTGTTTTATTTTCCATATAAAGAACAGCCTCTTTTGCTGTTCTGAAGCCAAAATATCCAGCACTGCTGCAGACACCAGAGCCATGACCCTACAGCACAGAAGCGTAACTGTCTGTACCCATTTCTCATTTGAGCTTCTTCAGGTGGAAGTGTCATATACTATAAGCTTGGGGAATTTTTTTCAGTCCAGTATGCAGTATATGCTCACAGCTTTCTCACACAATTGTTGTCAGCAGTGATAGGAATTTAAAGCATTCCACATCAGCAGGAACTGTCCTACTTTGCTCTTCATCTCAGCTAACAGGGCAGCAGTGCTAGTTCATGAAAATATACTTAGTTTTGGAGGCCCAAGGAGGTCTTGAAGTGCAGCTGAGGATAACCACAGTCTAGGTTGCTGAAGAATCTTCTTTGCTAGCTGTAGGAGTCCAGTGCAGCTTAGAATATATTTTTCATTACTTTGGTTTTGTCCTTTATGGAGGTATTGTGGGAAACAGCAGGGTAGGGAAAGAGAGGGTGAAATACTCTCATGAAGTAAAAAGTGGTGTGTGTCTGTGATCCTTCACACTGCAGTTGTACAGGCGTCTGTACTTGCAGTGCTTTTTAAAATGTTTGTGGAAGTAACTAAGAAACTTGATAATTTTTTCCTCCTTTCTCATGCTGGTGTGAAGATGTGACAACAGTTTTTGGGGACCTGAACATTGCCTGTGTTTTGCTTACAGGTGAAAATACTACCCTGTTCATTTAAGGCGTTGGGAACGTTTGACTTTTACTGCAGTTGTAATCAAGGACTGAACAGTCTGCTCTTTGAAAGGGAATGGAGAGTGCTGGAAGGCAAGAGAATAGAACTTGGAGGCTTGCCTCACTTGAGAAAGATCCCTGACAGCATAGCTAAACAAGTTGTGCTTCTATAATGAGTTCTGTGGTTGTTTAGAGATACTGTAAATAACACATTCACCGCAGGGGATGCACAACTGGTGACGAAGTCATACGCATACTGCTTTCAAACACTGGTCCTTTTTACTGCTTGTCTTCAGAGTGTGAAGTTGCTTGTATATGCTTTTATCCAGTTGAATACAGAACATGTTCTGTTGCTCTTAAAGAGAGTAGCATGCATTTTGCTTACTACCCATTGGCAACTAATTGCTACTTGGAATTAGGGAATTCTGTATAATCCCTGATTACAATCCCTATTCAGCACACCTTTAAGCGTGTTAGTTGACATATTCCTTGGCAAACTCATACTTATGGTGATGCTGGGTAAATGCCTCTCTTGAGTAGCAGGAAAGCTTGGATATTTGTAAACACAGTTCATTGGTTTATTTTCTTTAAAACAGCTTTTCTGTGTGTGACTGCACAGAAGGTTTAGCCCTGCAACTTTTTTTTTTAAACACGTGATATTGATTTCCCTCTACAGTGCATCTGAACAGCCTAGATCAGAAGAAATAGGTCTGAAAGGAGTCCCAAAGCCTCAAAGAAAGAATCAGCTGTAATTATAATTCCTGATGTGGTTGTTTAAACTGTTCTTAAAGACTTTCAGTGATGGAGACTCCCGGGCCATCTGGAGCAATCCTTTCAGTATAGAGTAGCATCAACCTTTGGAAAACAAATTCCAGTGGCTATTAGGACTGCTGAGCTGTCTGGTATAGCTGTGGGAAAGAGATTATTCCTCTTTGCTATAACTCTACATGTGCTTAAAAACCAGTTGTCATATTATGTACCTTCCCTTCCCCCTGTGATCGCTTTTCCTACAGAATGATTAATTCCAACTTTATCTGAGTTGTTTCCTCATTAGAGAACCTCTGTTCGTTCTTGTACTCTTCTTCGGATCCTTTATAATTACACCATATTTTTAAGTACAGTATCCAAACCCAGACACAAAGTCACACATAAAACTCTTTTCTTTTTTAATATCACAGCATGAGACAAGCGACCTGTGTTCATACACCTTCCTGCAGAACCCTGTGCAGTCAGCTGGGCAAGGGACTCTCCATTTCATGCAGCACTCACGGTGCTTTGCACAGGACTGCACAGGAGGGGCTAAGTTAAGTTGTACCACTGTGCTGGGTGCCATATAATGTTGTCCCTGTGAGAAATAGTCTGTATGGAAAAGAGAGTCTTACTCTGAAGGTTGAATAAGACTCAGATCATTGCAAATGGAAGTGTTTAAATATGGTGCACTTGAGAGCAAAGCTCAAGCTATCATATTCCCAGCACGTTTTCTTTTCATTCTAATTGACAGGTTCTCTCTGTAGCACACTCTTTCCTGGATGAGACTGATGTTAGTTAATGGACTGAATTCTCTGTGTAGGCAGTTAGCACAGAAACTAACTTGCCCAGGTTACAACAGCAACACTTTATAGATGCGCATGTACCTGTGTAAGGTTAAAACTGAAGGGTAATCAAGCTTAGGTACTCCAAAATCATCTCTTTTTAAGCCCCATCCAGTCCCTTAAAAAAGAAAATAGAAATGTCCCTGTTTGCGGAATGATTTTATTATTATTACTTAATTATTTTATATTTATAGCTATTTGGGGGAAGAAACCCTCCTGAAAGAACTTTTTTTTCTGTCCAAGACGTGGAGAATTGCTGCGGTAGGTCTATGGTAACTATCATTCTGCCAGTCTCTGTGTTACCTTAGCTTGTAGCAAGAAGAGTGTAAGTGGGATAGTAGGAATATCACAGTTAGAGGTAATTAGGCTAGAAGTCCATTCCCAAGTGACTGTTGATTGGAGGGGGGTTTGAAACCGCAGGGAGTGAAATAAATTGTAACTCCTAACTTGTGTTAAGACTGACCTGCTTTTCCTTTATCATAAATAAAAATTTCATACTAGTTTGTCTCTACATGGCAGAGGAGTACAAAGTATCTGTGTTGTGACCTGATCCAGAAACACTGGCTGGCCCTTTTCGATCGTGAACACTTAAGCAGCGTGACCCAAGCTGTTGTAAGGGAAGAAAATAGCCATATGCATGATGCAGTCTCTTAAATAATTGAAATCAGCTTGATATGGAGGACTTTATCCTCTTCTACTGGGAGCTGTTCTCTTCCATAGGAAAGTATTTCCTCTTGAGAGCATTATTTTTTTATGATTGAACAGTTTTTGAGGTAGTTGCTTACAAAATTTTCACTTGGAGTATCTTACTGTGATGCTTCTGTTGTGATTTCTAAGATGTGGGCATACACGTAATGATGAGTAACACTATTTTCTGGGATTAGGGTATTAGAAGAAAAATACATTAACTGTCGTCCAGGATCTTTAATTTATCTCTTCCACCTAAGAAAGGGGAAAAACCCCAGTGTACATGATTTGGGGTTGGCTCTTATGAGTGGATCTGGTTATAACTTTTGTGCTGTCCTGTAGCAGCCACTTTCCTTTAAGGCAGGAGTGGATTTTCCAGCTCTGTAAAGGGACATCACACAACATTCATGTACGTTGTAACTACTTCATCTCCAGTAACTGCTAACTTAATAGAAAAGGTTAGTGTACTTCTTTTTCCTTTCTATCTTCAGTAGACCAGGTTTGAAATAATTCTTCTGAACAGTAAATTTCTTAAGATTGCTTTTATATGCAAATAAAAAATGTGCATCAGCCTTGCCTCTACTTTGTGTTTTTATTCTTGGAACTTGTGTCATGATTCCAAATACAACTGAGCTCTTGCTTACCCACAGTTCTGCCTTTTCCCTCATTACAGATATAACTGAAACAATTCCTTCCTTTTGGACTATTTTGGAAGGGGATGGGAGATGATCCAAATGTGTGGTACCTTGTGGAGAACACTGGCAGCCCCATTCATACTGCAGAAGCCCAGTTTCAATGCAGGGATGTCTTTCAACTAGGAAGGTTAAAGCTGTTCATGACATCAAACCCTCAACTTGTGAATTCAGTTTAGAATCCAAGGGGTAGCTGTTTCACCTTCCAGATGTAGTGTGCTGTCCTAAGGCATACCACATATGAAAGGTAGTCTGCTTCACCAGGTTCAATGTCAAGATATATGTTGAAGCTTTTGACATTATAAACAAAAAGCCCTTCTTTTAAATTCAGCTTAGAATCTAAGTGGAATCTGTTTCAGCTTCCCAAAATCTGTGTACTATCCTGAGGAGTCCCACGTAAGGAACAAACTCATCAGCACTTCACTGGGTTAAAATTTGAGGTTGTCCTAAAATGGAGATCAGATCATCTTGAAATGTACCAAGGTTGAGAGGCTGGTAGTCTTCTCGTGAGACCAGTGTTTACTGTTCTTGGATATTTCTTTGCTTTACTCTCTCTTGGGGAGATTATGCAGCCAGAATGCATCTCAGACTTGTTTCCCAGTTGCTTTCTCCAGTGTGCATGGAATCATCGTGTTTTTAACCAGATGGGAAATTAACCTGAGGACCTTCTTAGCCTGGCCCAGGTTTGTTCAGTGGAAAATACCTTTAACAGTGCCATCTGTGATGGAAGGTAGCAGTGCCTATAGGTCTGCATTTAATCAGTACATGCAATTTATAATGCTTCACTGACTCCTGTGGCTGTGGCTTTACTAACCAGTGAGGGAGGTAGGCTGGAACCTTATGCAACCTTACACAGTAGAGGCTGTGGAGAAGTGAAGGGATGAGCCCAGGGAGCATAAGGACCGGGAAAGGTTCTAGTAAGGACTTAGACTATCTCTTCAGTTTCATCGTTCTCTTTAGCCACTGTTCACAGCCAAGCTAACGTGGTGCTGTATTAAAGATCTTGAAAAGTCCAGTTGTAACGAGATGCTTTATGGCAGCCGAGGTGACAAGTGTGCAAGTGGTTATTACTGAATGTGGCAGAATTCAGCTACTGTTATCTGTACGTGCCCATCTCTATTATAATTGATTTAAGGAAAATATATTTTCTTTCATGTTGTTAATGTCAGTTATAATGAAACAGCATCTTCTCCAAGGCTTGGGTGGCTGTGCTCTGGCTGTTCAGTTTCAGAGCTCAGTTGCTCTGAAATATGTTTCAGTTGCTCGTGACTAGGAATCTTACTTGGGAAAGTCATTAATAACGAAGGTGTTTACCAACAAGTTGTTCTTGTTCCTCGTTTGTCTTTTGTTAAGTTTTGATAAGAGGACATTCTTTGCCTCTCCTTTTTGTTGTTGGCTTTGTAGTATATTTCCCAATATGTTAATTAGGAAGTTGTACTTTGTGATGTTCCTGGAGGGACATTGTTCTTGTAAAGAATGCTGTGAGCAGCCTGCAAATAGGATTATGCAGTGCTTTCCATTCCCATATAATTCTCTGTCCTTCACCATTGTTTTATTACCTTTTTGGGTCTCCTATACGTATTTCTGGTAAAAATACTCTCCTTAAATTCTTTTTCTGGATTGGCTATATATTCCTTGTTTCCTGTAGCAGATCATTTTCTGATTTATTTCTGTTACTCTTGTGAACAAGCTACTTGTTCTTCTGTTTTCTGTTGTTAACTGAATTTTCCAGGTTCATGCAAAAACAGAAGTTCTTACCACAGGTTGGTCTTATTACCAGGACTTGGGGACTTCAGTATCCACAGCTGCTTTCTCTTCAGTTTGGAGTGCCACATGCATCTTGAGCATCTAAGAGTAACGAGAAATAGAAGACTCACACCTTAATATCTTGGGTATATTCTATGGCCAGTAACTTGTGGTCTCACAGCACCAGTGCTGTGAAGAGATGATTCAACTTGGCTGGAGCAGGTAGAGGCAAACTCCTTTGTGTTAGTCACGAACTTGGCCTTGGGTCTGAAAACTTGGATCGCAGTAGCTCAGGATAACCTGTTTCCAGTAGAGTGCTCTGAGAGCAGTGATTAGGCCTGTATTGCATGAAGGACATGGAAGTAAAGGCTTTGGGCAAGTTTCATTTATCTTAAGATGCTAGCAACTGCAATTATATATATATGGTGTTTTGGTTTTTTTTTTACCTTATGTTTTGAGGATGTTGTTAAGGAGACAATAACAAAAAGACCAGAATTCAATGCTAAATCATGAGATACTTGCACAAGGAACCATAGTGCTTGGTATCATAATTATTCTTAAAACTAATGTTGTTCCCAAATCTCTAGTAAGGATAATTGTATTGAATTTGCCTATATTGTGCAGTAGATGCATAAGCTTAACAGCCTGTAGGGAAGGGGCAGATAAGTGTGTGTGTTCTAGTTGTTTTGGTTTGCTTATTTGTTTGTGTGTGTGTGGTTTCTTTAATTATTTGAAATAATACTTGTATGGCCTTCTTTCTTCTTCCCTAGTAATTTTACCAGTAAATTGTCTTCTAGAATTTCTATTGGTATAGATTATGGCAGAAGTTTGATCTTTGGTATTACTTAGTGACTCTAATACAAGTTGGGGTTTTTTTTAGGAGTTTTCTCTTTTTCCAAGTGGGGTCAAGGCCAATAACATTTGCACATTGTAAAGAAAAGCCTTAGGTAACTTTTAACCTTTACTTAAAGTGAGTACTTCTTGAACTTCTGTTCCATCTCTTGGCATGTCATTTTTTCATGTTTTCAGCTCTTGGTAAGCATTCATTTCCAGCCCCAAAGGCTTGAGTAGCAGGGACTGTTCTGCTCTCTTTCCCAGCTTTTCTGTGAAATCTTTTTTAATTATTATTTTATTTTATTTTTATTTATTTATTTATTTATATTTCTGTGAAAACACAGTGACAAATTCTCCCTTGTGTGATTTACTTGCCGAGTGATACATGCTGAGAGCACCACCAAATGCCTTTGTATCTGACTGTGTGAGAGCTTTTCAGTATTATTTGCTTGTGCATATAAAGCTGTTTGAAAAATTAAGCATGTACAGGCATATTGTTACAGTCTGGCCCTGAAGCAATGAAGTTGTTGTTTTGGGAGTTCAATAGAGAATGATGGTACTATGCCAGGTGAAAATCTCAGCTTTTCAGCTTTTTCATCATGTTTTGTTTAACAGAAGTCTTCTGAATTAACTTCTCAAAGGAGCTGCTTTTAGGTGTTGCAGGTTGGGACTTCCATTTATTCCATGAAGTAATATGATTTTTGGAGCAACGAGCCTGCTGACCTGAACAACTTAAAGCTAAGTCAAGGGTATTTTTCCTTTGTCAGCATGGCACAGTTAAAGATGTGTGTCAATAAAGAGAGTCCCTGTGGATAACTGGGTTACTAGGATACAGCGTAGCCTCTGTTTTAATTAGGCAGTTACACTTGTCCTAAGGCTTTTGCTTCTAGAGGTTTTGTAGTGGTAATGCAAGTTAAGAAATAAAAATTATTTTGTTTTAAAGATGTATTTTTTTGTTACAAGTATTCATGTGCCTTGGGTACAAAGGACTAGTCACTGATACATCCTCTCCACAAAAGAGAGGCTAATATAAATTTAATTGGTCTTTTCATAAGCTTCCGGGGTCTGCATCTGGGAGGACGCTGCAGTGTTGAGCATAAACAGAGCTCAGTTGTCATTTGGTTGCATGAAATTTGATGCTGGCTCTTTAGAGACTAAAAATCAAGTTGCTGTGCTGAGAGCAATTAAAAAAAGAGACAAGGGACAAGAAAGCTTTTATTTTTTCTTCTCTTATTAAATATGATGTGGTTATCACGATGAGCAAATCCGATGAAAGTTTTTTTTCTTAGATTGAATATTTGTAAAGCCAGCTCAAGTTTGTGTGTACTTTATCCCTAACATACGACTACCCACATGATGATGTCATGTACAACTAAATGTCAGGAAGTGTGAACACTCCCAGCAAAAGCTGGGCTTTGAACTACGGTGTGATCTGCGGCTTTCTGCGCGTGCATGGTCAGCCAGCTGGTCACATGAGAGTACTGAGCTCTGCACGAAGCTGTTCCTTGGCTCGACTCTGTGGGTGATGGTCTGCAGCAACATGTAGTGGCCATAGAAGGCTTCAGTTGGGAACCTGGAATGCCTCCAGCTCTTTAATATGATGGTTACCAGCAGAAGTGTCTTAAAGGAAGTTTTGAGGGGGGGGTTTTAATGCTGGATAAGGCAGAAAATGCAAATGCTCGTGCCTGTTATTATAGGTTCATTTGTTCTGGTTTTAAATGCAGTACTGGGTGAGGAGTGTTATGATGTATTTTTTGACTCAGGTATGAAATACAGTTAAACTGCCTTCTTCTAAAGCTCTCTCTTTACCAAGTCTTCCATCAGCTCTGCTGGCAAGCAAGCAGAGGTTTATCTTTGCCTCTTCCCTTTGTGCTTTGGTGCATTTTTTGTCCTCATGCAGAGATGGGAGCTTGTGCTCATTTGCTGTGTTTCTTTTATACTTGCACCTGGGCAGCAGCTGAACCACAGCTGTTTGCATGTGGATGAAGAATGGATGACTTCAAGATGTTCCTCTTCTCTCTTGGCTATATATTGATTCTCTCTTGGCTATATATTGATTCTCTCTCGGCTATATATTGAAAGTGTGCGAAAGTGAGCGTGCATGTACAGAGACACTCACTTGGCATGCTTCCTATTAACACTAATATTTTTATTTTAATACAACTTCAAATTTTATCTTCAAATGCAGTGCAAAAAAAAGTCCTGATACTCACCATATTTTTTTTTCCTTTACCTTCAGCCTCTTGGATGTTACAAGCAGCTTAATTAGTTAAAATTCACAAGCGCACATGGTAAATGATGAGAGATGCTCTCAATTTTTTACAATAAGAAAATGAAGATTTTTTTTTTTTTTTTTGAGAAACAGTTGTTAGGACTCCATATGATCTGTATCCTTTGCACAGCCTAAGTGTGTGTGGCCCTTAGGGAGCATTGGGCATGGGTGCAGTATTTGCTCTGGGGAATAGAAGCTTTCAAAATCTGCCCAGAGCCCCACAGAGGAGCTTGGAGCTGGACTTTGGTAAAGCAGAAACAGTGCAGGCTCCCATCCCCTCCTCTCCCTGGCTTTTTGTGTGCCAGGGGTGATTATTGTCACTGTTCAATCCATGCTTAATGCATACCAGAGAAGAAAGCAGACAACTTTTCAGCTCCACATGCTTCTGTGACTGGTATTTTCCTGCAAGCCAGACACCTAGGAAATTTAGTTAGAGGCGATGACCTAATACATACAAGCTCTTTTTGATGGAAGCTGAACTGAATGCTATTAAAGAAATGTAAAGTGTTAAACCATATGAGGAAGAGTTACTGTTTTTTTCAGATACATTTGCATCTCTCATTCTCTCTACCCTTGGATGGTCTTGTCCTACACTATGTTCAGTCATTTTAATTTCTTGCTTTTGTTTCTCAAAGAAAAAGTTAAATAAAATAAATTCCATTAAAAACTTCCTTTAAATGTGATGTGCTACTCTGTCCTGTAGTCAGGGAGCCGTTTCAAGTGCTGAATATTCCTAATGAATTTTTAGCTTTAATAATTTGGGAATTCTTATTTCATTAAGAAGAATTTTCCCATAATACTTGGAATGTGTAGTATATTGGTTACGCCTCTACCTAAAATGCCTTTATTTGAAACAGTGGGTAGCAATTACAGAAAAATTTTTCTCCTTAAAAAAAATAAAGGTACTGAAATTTCATTTTGTAGATCATTGTGTTACTACACAGGAGATAATTTTTTTGAAGTGTCTGTGTTTTGAACTGCTTTACTGCTAATCTGCTGACACTTTCTGATGTTTGCAAAATTTATTCTATAGTTTTCCAAAAATAATAGAATACAAATTACTAGTTTTATTCTCAAGGTTTAACTTTATCCCAAGCAAAGACTTCTGTTGTATTGATTGTTGTCATGCCTTTACCTATCATCTGTAATTTAGCATCTCCATAATATAGGAAAGTATTTATATTTTAGACATTGATAGTCATGAGCGTGCAGTTGCCACCTTTTAATAGCTGAGGGCAGAAAAGTGACGCAACTTTTTTGAAGCCCTGTGAGAGATCAGTGGCAGAGCTGAGATTACATCTTGAATCCTGCATTTATTTATTATAACTAAATGAGAGCATATGAATATATGTATACATTATTACAAATATATTTGAAAAACCATAACTCTTTATTTTAGAGTATAGCATAGACATTACTTTTCAGCACTGCTACTATAGGAAGGATGAAAAGTACATGCCTCTAATTGCTCTCTTGCAAAATGTCTGGTCTAGTTCCTGGTTTATGAACACAGAGTTTTCTGGCAAGCTGACGTGGTGTATATTTTTGTCACCAGAGAAGTCTCCAGACTGCAGCAGTTCTTTGCTGTAGTCATTGCAAAGTGCTGTGCTGGTGTTGTGGCCCTTCCTGAATTCCCACAAGTCTGCGCCAGTGTTAATGATGCGCGGCCTTGCTTCAGTAAATAGGGATTTGGCACTTGACGGGGTCGTTGTGTTCAGTGACAGGTTTCATTACTTGTGAATTTCTTTCAGGCTTTTACTAGTTTGGGGAAAGAGCAGAGAGTTTGTCACCACAAGCCCATCAGCGCACGTCCTATGCTGTCACTCCTCCTGTGTTCTAATGTCGTTGTCTGAGCTGAAGCATTGTACTGGTGCCATCTGTGCCTCCTGTGGCCCCTGCCACAAGTGCTCTCCTTCCCTTCTCTTTGCTGTAGCTTGGGATCACAGCTTTGCTTCCTAAGCTATCTATTCTTTTTTATAACGTTATCGGCTTGATGGAGTTTGGCTTGTCTGATTGTCATCCCGTCACCGTTGCCTAGCTCAACGGCAGTACAGTTGCTGGATGGCAAAACCGCCACCCAACAATGAATGACAGCTGTGCAAACAAACAAGTCAGCATTGATATTCATCAATAGCTTTGTGCATTGAGCTACACCAGAACGTGTGCAATCTGTCTACTTTCTTTGTCCCATGGTATAGCCAGATCGGCCGCTCTGTGCTGAGGGTGGGATTGCTGTGCCGTGGTGTGCCTTCACCTCCTTCCCTTTTTCCTTGGCTTTTTCTTCCTCTTTGTGGGCTGTCTGGCTGCTCCCAGGCACAGCTGCCGTGCATCCCATCTGCTGCCCACAAGAGGCACACGCAGTTCTGACAAGCAGTATTCGAGTAGTACACTGTTCTGGAGAATACAGTAAACAACAATTTGTATTATTAACGGCACGTCACTAAAGCTCCCCACTTCTAAAATGCGAAGCAAAGCGACTATCATGGAACATCAGCTTGCCAACTTACTGCTGAGGAGTTGTTTCAAAATCCTGTAAGC
Organism: Megaceryle maxima; assembly: GCA_024605025.1. Classification (NCBI taxonomy): domain Eukaryota; kingdom Metazoa; phylum Chordata; class Aves; order Coraciiformes; family Cerylidae; genus Megaceryle; species Megaceryle maxima. The sequence goes on from JANHGN010009890.1 coordinate 24,535, forward strand.
CCAAGTGAATTTTTCCCGCTCCAGTTACATCAAGTAACAATATTCTTACCTTGTCTTATAGCTTACAACTTTGTCAAGACATGGTGTGTTTTCCTTTAAAAAAATTAAACCTATTTTTCAGAAATTGTCTTATTTCTGTCCTGGTGTCAGTGGCGAAATTCTTTATGTTGAGGCACAGGTGTGTGATAAAATTATTTACTCTTCCTTTATGTGTTTCAAGGAAAAAAATATTAGCAGACTGTCAATAAAAGAATGAAGTCAGAATGAGTTTAAAGCCAAGATTGCCCTTGCCTCCTATGCATGTCTGTTGGACAGCTTATGGTGGTGCAAATAAATCTTCAGAATATCTTTCTGTGACTGTAGTCACTTCCAGCAGGATCCTGCCTTGTGACTGTTCCCCTGTCAAATTGAGCGAAGATAAAGGGAGCTCTCTGTGGGTGAAGGAAGATGATGATACACAGTATAGGCATGTACAGGCAGTGAAACTGTTTTGTTTTGTGGAATCACCTCTAGCTTTGGGTCAAAGATTTGTGGGAATAGGTGACTGAAAGTGCAGCTGTGAATTAGCTGCCTTATGAGGAGAGTCTGAGGGAACTGGGGAGGAGAGTGAGAGGAGACCTTATTGCTCTCTACAGCTACCTAAAAGGAGGTGGTAGCGAGGCTGGTGTTGGTCTCCTCTCCCAAATTACTAATGATAAACCAAGAGGAAATGGCCTCAAGTTGTGTCAGGGGAGGTTTAGATTGGATATTACAAAGAAATTCTTCACGGAGAGAGTGGTTAGGCACTGCCTGCTGGAACAGGCTGCCCAGAGAGGTAATGGAGTCATCATCCCTGGAGGTGTTTAAAAAACAAGTGGATGTAGCACTGGAGGCTATGGTCTGTTGGATAGAGATATGTTAGGATGAAGGTTGGACTTGATGATCCTAGAGGTCCTTTCCAACCCTTGGGATTCTATGATTAGTGCGTATTCACTTTTGCTGGTCACACTAACAGTCACATGTAGCAATTCCACATTTCCCGTGCTTACTGCGTTGAAGCCAACACAGCGTACCTGGCATTACTGCCACAGGGATTTGGGACATGAAGCTGTGGTGAGCACAGAGAACTTGTATCTGTTAGCAGATCTGTCTTCAATGTGGAAGTTGCTGTAAGCAAGCGCTAAGCGTCTGAAGTGTGACCAAGGTGGACAGGATTTTACAGGGCTGGCTAAATGGAATTGTGCATGTGTATAGGGAGAGTAGAGTTTGGTTTTGCCACTTGTTTGTTTCACAGCCTTGTAAATCTTTTTCCCTTAGTAACTCGCCTCTTACTCAAAATGCTGCCAAGAGAAGCCTAAGTCAAGGGAAGGAGTGAGGCTAGGGAGACTTTCAGTGAGGAGAAAACATTGAACAACTTATGCTCAGCATCTGGGACTGGCTTGGGGGTCTATGTTTTGGTTCCATGCTTGCTTGAAACTGTTTTATCTGTTACCCATGTTATGTTTGTGAAAGCTGTTACTCTGTAGTTGCTGCACTGTGCCCTGCTCAACCTGCTGACCTCGATGGAAGCCGCCAAGGATGGACTTGTGTGTTTGTCTTGTGTAGCTTTTACAAGAGTGTGCCTGTTTTTTATTTTTTTTTCCTGCCCTGAGAGCATTGTAAGGCAGGAATCATCACCCATCACACCACAGCTAAATGTCACAAAGCTGGCAATGCCTACAGTGAGTTTCAGGAGGAAAAAAATTAATTGATACTACCTGAGAGAATAGTCTGTTACACTTCAAAACATTGTGCATGGGATCTGTATTAAAAAAAAATATAATCATAGCCCTCCTGTTTGATTACATGTGATTAGTGGTACAGTGGTATTAGCTCTGTGTGTTAATTCTTGAAATTAGGCTTTTCAGAGCAGATTCAAAACTTAACAAGTCAGTATGTCAGCGCTTGAAAAGTTGTGTCAAGGAATTTAGCACACAAACCAAAGAGGAGAGGATGAGTACAGCAGTTTATCACCTTTGGAAAGTGTTGATAGACTGACAACAGTGTGTAACAGATAGGTGAGCTGTTCCTGCATGATCTACCATGGGTTATTGAGTTCAAGGCATCCTCCAAAGGATTATAAATGTAGTTGCAGTTGAGCAGTGTACTGTATCACCGTCTGGCACCTTAGACTGTGTTTGCTTCTTTGGATTTTAAACTGATCCTGGTGGTTTAACTGAGGGGGATTCCCACCACCACCCCCTTAACCTTTTTAACGTGTGTTGTCAGTAGCTTCTGGCAGCACTGTGTGGACCCTCTCATGTGAAAACAGGGTGATCAAGTGGGAGCGATAATTTAAGGATGAAGCTTTTGTGCGTATCCTTTAAAAATATCCTGTGTCAGTTTTCTGTAATTCCCCTTAATACTCAGCTCTGAAAGGCTACTCATCCAGTCTTGACATTTCAGAAAACTACTTCAAGCAGTAATCAACCTTTACTGTGCAAAACACATCCATGGTTGGAAAAACATATATAGATCTTTTCCGTAACCCAGGAACACTTTTGTGAGAGAGGAGGAATTATAGTCAAGTTATGCAAATTATATTCATTTATGATTTTTGCAAGTGTTTTGTTAAAAATACCTGGTGAATTCTTCCCTTTTTCTCCTTTGTGTTTGAACCTGGCTATTACTACATGAAGTCTGCAAACTGGAGCAGTGAAAGTTTAATAGAGGTAGCCCATAAACAGAGTACTCCTGCAGCAGGTTGTGAATAAAGATGGCAATTCTCTAACGAAGCAATTTATCACTGGCTGCTAAAAGGGCAGAAGTTAAATGAATGGCTGACAAAGTAAGCATAACTAACTGGATGGGTTACTTAGCAAATTCTTGTAGTTGATATCAGGTCCATATTTGCCATACATGAAGGGAACCCCTCTTCATCTCTTGTGTTACATATTTCTGATATGAGAGGGAGGATGTGGTCCTTGAAACAGGACAGATCTGCTAGTGAGCCTAATATTAAGAAATGATAAAACCAGAGGCAATTAAGTGATACTAAAGGAAAGCAAAAAACCTAAGTTAGACAGAATTTTTCCCTATTGTTCCTTGTTACCTTTTTTTGGTTTACTTTGTGCCGTCATTAGCTGCCATGTGCTTTAGCCTAGCACAGGTAAGAGAGAGCTACTTTTTGTCCTTCCAAGTGACTCTCTGGAGTGCTTCTGTAGAGAGATGAGTAGGTGCAGAGAGAAGCTTGTGTTGTCCTGCTCATTTCCAGGGAATGGAATTTCACAGGCAATCTTACTATTTCTGCTGGCTTGCTCATGGAGGTTTTTCACTTACTGACAGGTTTTGTCTTAGCCCTTGATTTCTGGGCACTTGTCTCCAGAAATACTGTGTACACTTGCTCATTGTGATTTTACTACTTGTGCTAATTTGGTGGGTTTTTTGCTTTCTGTTTTTCTCTCTCCTTCTTTATTTAGATGAGAGATCCTTGGAGCAGCAAAATTTTTCCTTCCTGGACTCAAAGGTGCACCAAAGCATATCGGGCAGCACTACACAAATGGCCTTAGCAAAAAGTACTTTGGAGTCCCAAGAAAGTAATTTCCTTCAAACAGTTTTATCATCAGTTACTACTCCTTTTGATGTGACTTTATTTACGCAAGAAGAAATGGTGAGGATTTCAGAAGGGAGAACAACACCATTGGTAGATGTTTCCATAACAAGCAATGAGGCATTCTTAAGAGACGATGAATTTATTAGCTCTTTTCCAAAGGCACAGTGGACTCCTCCACTGAAGTCTTTTGTGGTTTTAACAGATCATAGATCAGTTAATACAGTGGAGCCACCAGGAGAAGTGCTAGAAACTGTGTTGCTAACACCTTCATTATCTGTCTTTTTTTCACCGTATGGTATCTCAAAAACAGCACAGCAAAAGACTCCATTGAGCACTGTCCCTGGACACAGTAGTACTCTGACAAAATCGACGCCTTTTGTACCAGATAGTGAAAAGCTAACTGCAAGCAGAGACTTGCCTTTGTACCCTCCAAATACAGCTATTTATTTTGCTTCCATTCCTTCAAAGGCAGGAGTTGCAGTGCGGGAACACTTAAATGCAAGTTTAACAGCTCTGCCTTTTGGGCCCTCTTCAGAAGGATCGCCTCTTCATCTCAAGCTGCTAGATGAAACTAGCCCTTTTATTCCAGATGCCACAGCACAACGTACAGACCCGTATGGTGATGCTTACCCGGATGTGAGTAGCCGAGCTGCAGAAACTCTCACTTTAATGGCCTACCCCAGTTCAAGCATTCCCTGGGCCATGCCGGCTTCAGCAGCCAGTGCTGAGCCTACTTTATTTCCTAGTAGTCTTCCACTTTTGTCTTTCCCACTTCACTCAGTTGCCATTTCCACAGACTCTAATACTGTTCTTAATGCCAGCCTGTTTACACGTCAATTTCCCAGTACAGCACCAAATTTGCCTGCTGGTTCGGAAATACCAAGTCAATCAGAGCTTGTCAGTGAGCTCACGAGTCCAGTGCCTTCCACGAGATCATACAGTTCTTGTCTGTATTGTGACTCAGTTTCACTTCTGCCAGAAGCAGGCTTTTCCCCAGAACACGACGTGGGCTCAGGAGATTACGTTGAAACTTTGTCCATCAAAGCCTCTGAAGTACAAGGTATATCTCCTTTTACAACTATAATTACTGATGGATATGAATTGGAGGAGCCTACACCTGAGATTTTTGATACTTCTTTTCCATCAAGACCGGTTGTTTCATTTTCTTCAAGATTTGCAGAAATGCCCGATTCAAGCACGTTTTTATTAAGCACTACAGACACTGTCCTTAACAACAGAACACCTGTAACAATTTCTTCTTACTATAAGCTCCCTGGAGCAACATCACTGAACATCTCTGTTGCTCCATTTTCCCTCACCGTTCTGGAAACAGCTTTGTTGACACCAGGCACTCATGTAGAACATCCTGTTGCCACCACTGTTCTTTTTGACTCTACCTTCGGCCCGAGTGAGCTGGTAGCATCATTTGCAGTCAGTCGTACAACTTTGCTGGAGTTGCCCGAATTGATGCCGTCAGAATCTGTGGTTTTGCTTGACAAGACACCTACAATGGAGGAACCCTCTTTAAATATTTCAAATTTTCCATCCAATCTTTTATCAACACCATTTCTTACTGAACATAGCTACTTGTTATCATCGGCTGTGATAAATTCTTACTCTGTCATGCGAAGTGATCTATCAACACACTTACCTCAGACCTTGTTGACTGGCACATCAGTACTTTCTGAGGATATTTCCAGCTGGGACTTAGCTAGCACTGTCAGCTCTGCCACCAACACTGAGGTGTCTCAGTTCCCTTTCGGCCAAATGTCATATTTCTATTCAAATGCATCCTCTGTTCCAGGTGCACACATTCCTGAAATAACACCATCATCAGATTTTTACTCTGAGTCGTCTGTGTTTCTGGAAGCACCCTCAGTATTGCCAGCAGACTCTGAAGTTGTCTTTACCTCAGCTGTTACAGGAGCTACCTCTCAGTTGGAGCCTTCACTTTCCACCTCTCACTCTGCGGTTCCTACCCTGGTGCTGCCTGCTTCTGACACCCAGTCTGTGACCAGCAGCATCTTGCTCCACGAAACAAATCTGGTCTCTTTGTTTACTACCTTAACAGCAACTCCTGTCTTAAGTGTATCTTCATCTCTGTTCTCAACTGCTCCAGCTTCTGATGAGGATATTGGTGCTACAGTTAACCCCACGCTGCTTTTGACATCTCGCAGCGAGGGCAGTGCCCACACAGCCCTTCCTCCTGCAGACCCTGACAACCTGACATCACGTGCCGACTCCAGCAGTGCGATGCTGTTTCCTACTGCGTCTCTGTCTGTGACCACGTCGTTTGCTCCCACGCAATTTCCTCTGACTTCTAGTCCTCCCACTGGATATGAAGTTCCAGCAGAAAGCAGTGTAACTGCTGGTAACGATGCATCGGCTTCTTCCACCAGTGTCTCCACTGCCACTAGTGCTACAGGCAGCCGTGGCACAGCTGCTGCAGGTGGCCTGGGGTCGTTCTCCACCACCCCTCTGGTGACCACTACTCCATCTGAACCTGGGGTTGTGACCTCTGCTGTGACCACTACCAGGCAACCTTATGTCTGCGACATCACGGTTCCTGATGCTTACTTAGTTACTGCAGGTAAGACACTCCTAACACTTTGGTTTTTTTCAGAAGCCATTTTAGTGTGACTCCCTAGCTAAATTGCAGGTCCTGAATCAGCTAAGTGAATCTTTCAAAGAAATAATGGTGTAAACTTAGACAAACACCTGTAAAAGCATTGTTTTATCATTTTGTCTTGAAAATAATAGAATTGACTTGAAGAAAGTCCATTGTGATAGCGAGTTACACCTACATTGCACTGCACAGAGAATGAAATTGTCTTCTAGTTATCAATGCGTACGCACAAGTATGCTGAATTAGAGGCTGCTTTATCATTTCATGGGTTGGAAATTAATGTTACTGTCGTGGTGCTGTTCTGCCAAACTATTACATGCTCTGACTGAGTAAGTTTCTCCTTTCAGTTGTTGCTGCTGTTTTAAAAAAACCTGCATGTGAGGTAATGTTGCCATAAGAAAGAGGAGAGTTGGTTTAAAATATGTTTGAGTTTCATTACCATCTTAATAATTTTACCATACTAGCTTATGTTTGTATTTTTCCCTCTTCCCATACTTACTTCGGGTGGATTTGGTGTGTTTGTAACCAGAAAAAGTGACCTTTGTGTGTTTCAAAATGAGTTGTCTCAGCATCTGTTTGCTTTTTTTGGTGTTTTTCTGCCTCTTCCTAGCTTCTTAACAAAACAATACCAGTGAACTAACGCAGAGCAGCTGCAGAAGTGCTGCATGTTCTGTGGTAAAAGACACGTTTTTCCCTTAAGATTTACTTGTAATATGTCAAGCAGAGTGAGCAAGAAGGTGAGCTGGCCGTGCTGGTGATGAGGAAAAATACTGGATTTTTTTAACCTGTAATTTGAGTATTTTTGTAGACAAGTTACTGATGGAAAGTAAACGCATGGTGACAACATGATAATTTTTAGTTGTTTCCTTGGCCATAGTCACAGTCTCAAGTGTGACTGTAACAGATGTGACATCCATGGAAATGTGGGGTATTTAAAGCAGTTCCTTACTCCCTTTCAGTAATTAATGTCACATTTGTTTACTTTTTATTTAAGAGAAAAGTAGATGCATATTTTCTGTGGCTTTTTTCTGACCTCATCTGCATTTCATACATTGCCTACAAAACTTTTAACTGCCTTATGACAGCAGGCTCGTTGTGCACAGGTCAGACTGAATGTGCTGTGGCTTTCTGATCCAACTTGAATGTCTCGGTGGCTCTGTAGAAGATTATTTTCCTACAAGGCCTGAAGACATTAGATATGGAAAAACAAAACAAGAGAGAGAAAATAAACCTGGATTTCCTTAAACTATATGTACAGTCACTTTTTGGGTACAGTCACGCCTTTACCTGTTTCCTTGTCCATTGTCTTATGCATTTGATGCAGCTGATCTCATTGCCTGCTTTCTCATGCTTTGCACAACTGAAAATGCAACTTTGAAGCAAAGCCCAAGAGGTGAAGTTAAAATGTGTTAACTGACTAACATTAATTTCCAGTGCTGGCCCGAAGAGCTGTTCTACAAAATGTCAGTGAATCCATCAGAGAAGTACTGAGAGTTCAGTTCAGGCGATCAGTAGAGCTAGAGGTAAGTGGTATGAAGTGTATACAAATACTCTTTGAGCAATATAATGCAGTGGTGGTTGTAGTTCACAAGCTCAAACGGTAATTTAAAAACAACCTGTGTGGTGGTACTACATTAGAGAGAGGTTCATTCTAACAAGCATTAGTCATGTGGTTTTTGAATTGTTGGGGGTTTTTTTAAATGTGAATATGACATCAACTTTTTTACTTACAGAATATATCATCTTCTAGAACAGACCTTTCTCGGTTTTGCTAGAGGTGAGCAAGTAGTGAGTGTCCAGTCTACTGCTCACCTCCTTTGGCTGGAGAATTGAAACTGAAATGAAAAGCTTTTAGCTTTTGAAATACCTGTTAAGAAGTTTTGTTTCTCCTGCTAGCTGATTACGTAGTACCTGCAACAAAACAAAACCTTGTGCATGGCCTTGTGCTCTTTTATCTTTTAAATAGGGCCATTGGCACTTGCAGGGGAAGTGGTGGAATCCCAAATGCTGGATTTGGCACATGAAAAAGGCAGGGGAAAAAAAAAATAAGTCAGGTGTGCAGTGTTATTTTTAAGCCTTTAAATAGGTGTGACTCCTGTCCTTCCCCTACTCGTAGGACCAGAAATTGCTCTACTCTTTGTTGATTTGTTTTTGTTGTTGGTTTTTGTGACGGTCTGGTTGAGATGACATTTAAAGGCTCTGTTCCCCTCTCTGTCTCAAGCCGTATGAGTGGAAGACTGTAGTTTGGGGGTACTTTTGTTGTATAATCCCATAATTCAACACTGAGGACAAAATTCAATGTTTTAATGGAGTTACTGGTGTATGTGTAGGTTCAGCTGCAGTTGCAATTTTTCATGTCTGCATTCATCCAGTTATGATAGGCCAGCACCACAGTAGCTTACTTTTTCAAGTCTGTGATCTTGTTTTCATTACAGAGTTAACTCAAATAGCAGTTTGATTGTTGAATGTAACTTCATTTCCTCATGCACATAATCCCTTGGTGCCTTTAACTTCTGCTTGCCGATCTGTGTGGGGAAACAGTGTTTTGAGAGCTCCTGCCATAATCAGTTTAGTCAGTAATTAAACAACTCCTGTCTGATGTTTGAGAATTTGTTTGATACTCTACTACGCAGGATAGGAGCAGTATGAACTTCAGACACGGTGAGCTGCCACTACAGTTTAGTTTAGGTCCTTTTAGCAATACCTGCCCATAAGCTTTTAAAGTTGTTTTTTGTAAAAAGATATTTTTCTTCTGATTTGTGAACTATACCTTCAGATTGTGCAAACTGGCATAGTCAAGTTCATGATGAGTTAATGATGGTAGAACTACACTAATTTTCAGTGACCTTATATGCCTCGATAATATGAAAGTGCTTTCCTTCTTAATAGTAACAGCAGTAAGACAAAATTTATTGCTAAGCATTTGAATGTTGATTGGAGCAAACATTTGATATCATGTTTCTTTATATTTCTACCCTTTAAATTTCTTCCTTTTACGCCCACCACTGCCTTGTAAAGGTCTCGGTAGGATATTTTGTCCCTAAGGCTTCTCAGAAGTAACTGTTTTTATAAATAATGCAGTTAGTCCGGCTTCGTTCTTTGCAAGTTCTTTTATCAAAAGGAGATGATGTCTCTCTGGAATCCGTTATGCTTATTATATGGTAGAATGCTGCTATCATATATGTTCTTTGTGATGTCTTGCCTATGGGTTTTGCACTAAAAATAATCACTAGCAAATGTCTGTACCTCCCAACAGTGGTTTACTAACAAAGCTGTTATTTTTTTAAAAAGAACTGTCTATAATATCAGCATGTTGAGTGGCAATGTAATGCAAACTTTTAAACAGAATTTTTCTGTATTGATAAACTTAAGTGAGGTCTGTTTGATTAATTTTGTTAGTTGGGAGTACTCAGGAACTGTGTGTACATTGGCAGGTTATGGTAAAGCAGCACATTTTTTTAAGCTGCTTTTTTACTGTGTCTGCTACTACTGCTCACAGATGTTCCCTTCTTGTGATGTAATACACAGTAAATCAGAAGACAGTCCTGTTAAATTTAACTTGGTGATAATCTGTGCTTTAAAAATAAAATCCATGGCAACAGTGGATGTAACTGCTGCTCGCTTTAAGTACAAATGAAGTTTAACACTGGTAGAATTAAACCACTCTTTTTTTTTCCCCAACTCTTTTTTTTAATTGAAACTTTGGTCTCTGCTGCTTTATTATTATTTCAAACATTCTGAGTTGTTGAATTGGAAATAAAAGGAGGCAGGCCTGAATCCTGCCTAATGAAAAAAAACTGGTGTCACTTTTTTTTCTAGCAACAGTCCTTACACCAAAATGAGAATAACCTAAAATTTTCAAGTACTTTCTTTCCAGTTGGTCTCAATGTATTCCATCTGCAAAAGAATAAGACCCTATTGTTTGAATAAGAGTAATTTTTGTCAACGTTCTGTAATGTAAACCTTATGACACTTGGGTAAGATCTGTTATACAATGCTCCCTTGACTTAGCTTTGTTGCACTGGGGTGTGAAATAAAACTGTGTTGGCGGTGACTCGCTGCTGGGACCCCTGGTGCCATTAAGTTCTTGCCAACAGAAAAAAAAAAAAAAAAAAGCTTTTTACCAGCCTCATTTGTGCTTGGAAATTTTATCATGCAGTATGATGTACACTTCAGCCATGTGGACGTATTTCATGTGGGGGTTGGGGCTTGTCCTTAGTGTACTGGTTTCTATAATCCCAAATCAGTAAACCTCTGCTTTCAAAGTAAGGAGATCAGTTCCTTGTCAGGCAGTTAAATACTTCTGTCAAAGATGCCACCTTGTGGACTTGTGCTGGTGTCATCGCCTCTCACTGCTGTGGAAATGCTGGCTGGTACAATTTAGGTGTGATAAAACGGTGAGGAAATTGTTACCTTAGGACCCTAATGTGTGTAGAAGCAGAAGCTTTGTTTCATTTTTAAGACCTGTGAGCCTTTGTAGCTCATCTTCAGGAATTTAAATGTTCTCAGTAGGCTCTTTACAAGATGCTTATTAAGGGAGTGGTGAGGAAATTGGTTTTATGCTTTCTGCCAGGTGTTTACACAGCATAATAGAGTGGAGTGTAGGCATGGATGTAGCAAACGTGCATCTAATCAGGTATTTTTGTGGACAGTGATCATCAGCAAATGCTTACAGAATGTCGTAAAGGTCAGAGTAAGTATACAGTGATGTTTCCCCAAATACTCTTATAGCCTTAGTATACTGAGATTTGAAAACCTTCTGTATCAAAAGCTGTCTCTCTTGGGAGGGTAGCTTTGAATGAGAGAGGCTGTATCCTGGAAACAGCAGAGCTGGATTAGCCATCACACGTTGGAGAAGGGATAGCCTAATTTGAGGGAGTGTAAGGATACTCTGGTCCTACTACAGATTTCTGCCTTTGCTGTGGGAATGGCCCCAAGGTGCACATGGATTTTTTTTTTTTTTTTTTTTTTCATGCTTCTCTGGCTTTCTGGCCTAAAGTGTTAACATAGGATATTTGTACTTGTTTAATATCAGAAATTTGTGCTTGCTTACTTCATAGGTAATGCTCTAAATGTGGCGGTTCAGCTAGCCAATTTGTTAGCATCTAACTGTCCTGGCAGTAGAGGTAAAACCTCCAGGAGAGTGTTGGTTGGATGGATGGGTTTGTGAAATGTGCCTGGAGGAGCTATTCTCATTTGTGAATCAAGAGTCATGAGCTATGCTTATCTGTCCTGAAACAACTTCTCTGTGAATTACCTTGCAGACAGCATCATGCTGACATGGCTATAGTATTTGTCATCTCAATTAGGCTGTGGAGAGCTAACTCTAGATACCACTGCAATATCTCCAGCAGAAATAGCTATTGTTTTGACTTTTAGTGGTTCTGATCTACCTACCTCAAAACTACACTTAAAAATGTGAGGTTTTTAGATTTCCATTTGTCTGGAGTTCGTGTTGCTCTTCTGTTGCAGTGAAGCACAAAGCAGAAAGAATGTTAGTTGTTAAGATTAAAAAGGTGATGCAAAATTGCAGGAGGGTGTTCAGGTTAAGCTGCTTTTGTTTCATCTATGGTGCATTGCAACAGGCCAGAGATGGAGACAACTGAGTTAGTTATCAGAGACTTGTTTTCTTACCAGAAATACCTAAATCTAGTGCATACGTATATGCTGGCTGCACTAGACTTCTCTTCCTCAGCATATATTGCTTTAGAAATCGCCAGCATATTGTTACTGAGATTTGTGATTCTAATTCGTCCTTTTTGTGCCTTTTAAGTAGTTGACTTTGCAAGAAATGGGCAACTTTCTTTTGGCATGTCTTGCCCGTTATAATGGCTGTTTCCATTTGACAAACTGAAGCTGCAGAGCTCATTTCATCCTAAGATAAAAGGATAAAATTCTAGATAAGAGGAACTGAAAAGAGCTGTGCATAAAATTCATATCAAGCAGATTTGAGTTCTATTAGGTCTAAATCCATTTAAAATAAAAGCTAGATGAATAAAAGCTAGATGAAATATTTGTGAACTAAGAAGGAAGAAAGGAATAATGAGCAGCAGATTTTTTTATTTTTTTTTCTTCTGCTACTTGATATAGTTTTCTTGGGTGAAGATGATCTCTTTAAAATGCATGTTTTTTTAGAGGATGGGAAAGAGCTGCTTGCTGGCTCATCTAAATGCCATCACTTTCCACCGTTGCAGAAATATTGGTAAAGAATGTACAGCTCACAACTTAGGTAGCACTGTGCTTTTCTATAAGGCCACTCTTGAAGTTGAAAATATCTAACATATCCCTTCACCAGCATAAAACCTGCAAGGTGCTAGCATCTCTTCATCCAAGAGGTGCACATTTATCAGAACATTTGGGTCTCTGGTTTAGATTATTTGTAAGGCCATCATCACAGTATCAGAGGGTGTCAGGGGTTGGAAGGGACCTTGAAGATCTTCGAGTCCAACCCCCCTGCCAGAGCAGGACCATACAATCCAGCACAGGTCATAAAGGAACAGATCTAGGTGGGCTTTGAAAATCTCCAGAGAAGGAGACTCCACAACCTCTCTGGGGAGCCTGTTCCAGTGCTCTGTGACCCTTACAG
>JANHGN010009892.1:46399-57264 GCA_024605025.1 Megaceryle maxima
TGTGTGGGCTGCCCTGGGTGGCCCTGCTCTGGCAGGGGGGTTGGACTCGATGATCTCCAGAGGTCCCTTCCAACCCCCACCACTCTGTGATTTTATGATTCTGTACACCTCATTCTATATGTTGCTCTGCTCTGCAGCAGTGCGAGGTATACTCCTCATACGTTGTTAGGATATCTCTTCAGTTACAGTCTGAGTTTTATACAATTATATTCTGCTAAAACCCAAGGTTTTGTCTGATTTCCTATCCAAACCAGACCCCATGACAAGCCGTGTCTGATTGCTGCACAGGAACATGAAATGTTTCTTTCCAGCAAGGCATGAAACCAAGCGTGATTCACATGGCTTATACTTTTGTTTTGAACTTCTGCAGAACTCTGCTCTGTATCTCATTACCAGGCCCCAAGAGACACCCCGTCTCTCATCCTTAAATGGGGATTTCGTCAGGAAGTGTCTCATATACCATCAACCAAAGGTTTCGTTTCTGGCAGATGAGGTCTCTCAAGGAAAGCGGGTGAATGGTGTCGGAGATGAGCTTTCATAAACAATTTCTCAGCATGCATTTCTTGCAGAGGAACAATAAGGAAATAATCTGAAACAACACCAGAGTACATCTCTAAATGTGTTTTTGCCAGATTATCAAGACACAGACATTAACCCACGTTAGACTAGACCGTGATATTGGGTGTATTTGCTGCCTGGCTCTCGCCCTAGCACTGTGTGTTTTCTCTTTTCCTGAGCTAATCAGTTGCCACTGCAGTCTTCATCTTCTTGTGCCAGGTCTCCTGTATTTTGGTTTTTGTTTTTGTTTTTGTTTTTTTAATCCTGGAAACAGAATGTTTTACATTAGACTGACACTGCATGAAGTTGTGGATACAAGCTTCCTGGAACCGCGCTCTTCAGAAAAATCTGACTGTGCATTTTGCAATCGACGCTGCGTATGAATTTATTCCGTGGGAAAGTAATAGGGAAAGTACAAACTCTTGCTGTGTTCCAGCCTATCAGAATTATGTCTTACAAAGTACAAACAAATACTATTTTTTAAAAAATTCTTATGTTCTTCAACCTTGAATGCTTCCAGGTCTACAGATTTAAATTAAGTACTGTATTTACTCAAAAAATGTCCACTGTTTTCCTCAGATCTTTTCTTCCCAGACAGTAGCTGAATCCATTACAATCACCAGCCAGCTCTCTGCTGGTTACAGTAAGGTTCTTCAAGTATCTTTGACATTCCACTTCCATATTCCTCCTTTTTCTTTATCTCATTTCCCTTTTTCTTACTGTTTTAGTGTACAAAGTCATCAACAACAGGATGGACTTCGGTTTGCTCTTGTTCTCCAGGCTCACTGGAGACCACCCAAAAACCCTGGATGTTGTTCATGCAGAACATGGTGTTCCTGGTTGGGTGGACTATATTTACTTAAGCACAGCATCCCCAGTTCAGAGGTAGTTATCTTAAAGCAGTAGGAATAAAGAGAAAGCAAGGTGAGCAAAAGATTTGGTAGGTTTAATGTGAATTTAACAGAATAAAAGACAATAGGTCCAGGCTTTACGTGGATATATACAAACTCCATGCTGAGGAGTGAAACAGAGAAGCACAGCAATTATTTTAATGTTATGTTTGTTTGAGCAAAAGAGGTTACACTTGAGCTGGGGTGGACTTGTAGCATTCTAGGAAGGCAATGCTGCCCAACTCACCACCATTTCTGGAGTGCATCTTCATGCTTTTCACTCACACAGGAAAAGCCCAGACTTACAGATGCTATACATGCCTCTTTGCACTAAGCTTTGCAGCATGAATGGAAAGGTCCAACAAAGCAGAACGTTCTGTATCTTTTGAGGTGATTCTCTCATATTCAATGGGAAAAGGTATTTTACAGATTTCCCTTTTCTTTATTTCAGGGCTTCCAGTAGAGAATATTTTATGGTCACACTTTGTCTTGCTCCTTCTTCCTTGGAAAAATGATCTTTCAATTTATTATAGCATATATTGGACCTCAGCTTATGCTGCTCTCATCTCCTGTTGCCTGTCAGCTCTCTGAAAGCTTCACCGACCCTCCTTTTAAGCACCGCTTCTTGCATGGGCAACAGCGCATATATTCAAATGTAACGATTTCAAACACAGCTGATTAAACAGGACAAAGTCATATTTTACCCAAAATGCTTTCTGATTTATTGTTACTGCTTGAACACTACATTTATCAGCCTGATTGGGTTAGCAGAGCAGCTAATAAACCAATGCGCTCACTCTTTGACAGCCTCAGGTAAATAAGTATGGGTGAGAACCAAGATTAAAAACCTTCTATGTAGCAGAGGCTGAAACTAGTTGAAAACAAACATTTAGGAAAAAGAATTGCAATTATGATAAGGTGCAGCAGGTAGCCTAGCAATTATTTAATAGCGTCTTCCACAGAGGATTCACCGTAATATTGCCTGTACGGAAGCGAATAAAAAGCCATATATCCCACCATCAACCACTAAAGCATTTTCTCAAATTCAATCACTGCTTGACAGTTGAAAATAACACTTTTCAACAGGTTAGGAAAAGAGAGGAAGAACTATATGATCTCTAGCTGGTATTTCAGAGGCTTGAAAATTAGAGCGATGGCTTTTAGAGAAGATGCCAGTAGCAGAAAGTTCAAAACTGTAATGAGACTTAAACTAAACTAGAACTTTTCATACCCACAAATGGGTAGTGTGTAAGCTTTACATGTTACTCCAAATTCTGCCCGTCACTTCAATGTCTATTCCTCTTCTGTGGAAACACAGAGAGATAAATTAGTAGCACAAAGTTCTGCATGGAAGGTATAATTTGTCTCACCCAACTTTACATTGTACTGTACATAGATACCTCTGGGCTACTGGTGTTCCCCAGGGGACAGTACTGGGTCCAGTCCTATTCATCAAGGACCTGGATGAAGGGGCAGAGCAGACCCTCTGCCAGTTTGCTGATGATAGGAAACTGGGAGGAGTGGGTGATGCACCAGAGGCTGTGCTGCCATCCAGAGAGAGCTGGACAGGCTGGAGAGCTGGGCAAAGGGGAACCTCAGGAAGTTCAGCAAGGGCAGGTGGAGAGTCCTGCACCTGGGGAGGAACAACCCCCTGCACCAGTACAGGGGAGGGGTGACCTGCTGGAGACAGCTCCATGGAGAAGGACCTGGGAGTGCTAGTGGAAGATAAGTTCTCCATGGGACAGCAATGGGAGCTTGTGGCTGAGAAGGCCAATGATATCCTGAGGTGCATTAAGAAGAGTGTGTCCAGCAGGTCAAGAGAGGTTCTCCTCCCCCTCTATTCTGTCCTGGTGAGAGCACATCTGGAGTATTGTGACCAGTTCTGGGCTCCTCAGTTCAAGAGGGACAGGGAAATACTGGAGAGAGTCCAAGGGAGGCTGTGAGGATGCTGCAGGGACTGGAACATCTCTGGTGAGGAAAGGCTGAGAGCCCTGGGGCTGTTTAGTTTGGATAAGGGAAGACTGAGAGGTCCAGCTACACATCTACTGAGTAAGTGCTCTTGATGTGCTCTTACACAAAACTGACTCAAGTCAGCTTTTCGAAACCAGCGTTGTGACAATCTGGATATAGGGTGATACATTTGATGGGCACAATACAAGACAAAATAAATCAAAAGGCTGTGCACAAGGATAGGTTATTGCAGTGCACATGATCTGTAGAAATGAATGATTTTTAGAGAAGCTTTTGTTTTTCAGCCAATGTTTGGAATCTGTTGCTGAAATGCATTATTCCCCCCCCCCATGTTTTTGATTGGGAGTATTTCAACAGTCTGGGAATAATTGAATATTTATCTCTATTCTTTCTTCCTTAATTCTTTCCTCTTCTTTACACATTACAGCAATCCCAAATCATGACATTGGCAAAGATGTCGTCATGCATGGGAAATCTGCTGTACAAACATCAAAATAGCACATGTTCACAGCTGAATTAGGCTCACTCTATATTTAGATATGAACAATCCCTCTGAGACACTGGTGGACATGGGAATTCTTTCAGCTTGATGGAAACCTAATGCCTGTAATCTTCCATATGCAGCAGGATCTCTTTAGTCAATGGAGGGTGAAATATTAAATTCACTTTGGGTACATTGATCCTGCTGAGTAAAAAGGGCCAAGGATCTAACTACTCTCTGAGAGCAGTCTGATCCTCACTTTTCACATCATGCAGATATTAACTCACTCTCTGACTCTTCAGGGAGGCATCAGCTTCCCCAAAACAAAAGCCACGGGTAGTTGAAGAGCTAATTCCCATCAGCAGCAACTGCTCCCCAAAAGCATGGATTAAACTGCAGCAGTTTGGGTCTCCCATCCAACTTAAGATGAGAAGAATCCTGCCTCGACATCACAAATGCTTTCATTGACCTTTGTGGTCAGCTCTGTGATGAAGTGGGTGAAGCTCAATGTTCTAGTGATATACAGGTGGAATTTTATTGTTTTGTTTATTATTTTACTTTAATTTTATTTATTTTAGTTTAGTTTTGTTGAGATTAGCTATTTTTTATTTTATTTTATTGCAGCTTATTGTATTTTATTGTAGTTTAGTTTGGTTTAGTTTGGTTTATTTTGTGGTCGTTTGTATCTGAAAGCATGGAAGAGCTATGAAGAACAACAAACACGTGCATAAGCCTGAGAGGCGAGTGTCACCTGGGACATTGTAGAGCAGGTATGTTTCTGCATGTGTTACTAAAACAATCTGCCACCACAAAGAAGATCCATGAAGAAGTTCCTTGCCTGGCCTGGGCACTTAAGCCTGTGCTCTGTTATCTGCCCGGTTCATCCACGTAGCAACTGGCATGGGCAAGAGGACCTGAGACACAGGAGTAGCTCAGTCAAGAAAAGGCCCTGTAGGAAGAGCCCAGATGCCTTTGTAGGTGATGTCATTCTCCACAGGCAGAAGGACTGGCCACATCAAGTCCATTTTTCAGCCTCCTTCTAAGGACGACTCACCCCCTCTGCATTGGTCCAGTAATCACAGAACCACAGAATGGGGGGGGTTAGAAGGGAAGTCTGGAGATCATCGAGTCCAACCCCCCTGCCAGAGCAGGGGCACCCAGGGCAGCCCACACAGCAACAGATCCAGGGGGGGTTGGAAAGTCTCCAGAGCAGGAGGCTCCACCACCTCTCTGGGCAGCCTCTCCCAGGCTCCATCACCCTCAGAATAAAGAAGCTTTTCCTCATGTTGAGGTAGATCTTCCTGTTTGGGGACTGTAATTCTGAGTCTGGAGATAATTTTGCATCTTCAGCTTTGACTCTGAACATATCTGCAGAGAAGTGGGACAAGTCTTCACCTCCACAGAGTGTTCTGTCCAGGTTCAGGAGGGGAGAAGGATGCCTTCATTGGGGGTTTGCTGTGCTCCCGGGGTGAAACAGATACTGGTATTCAGGACAACTTGGATATCTGTGCACAGCTCTGCACATTTCCAGGTAGACCTTCCATGTTGCTTGATGAGCCTGCATTGCCAAACAGTTTTTCTGTACAGTCTTGAGACATTTGACAGAAACATCATCACAAAAAATAAAACCCTAGCACGCAGACGGGGCTAACATTTCGTGGTGTTTTTTCTCATCTTTCCAAAAAGCCCAGGAGTTGGGGAATCGCTAGGACAGTAGAAGGTGTTGTGAGGCCTCTCCTGACCATTTCATGGTTAGTCTTCGGGGCTACTGCATTTTCACATCAGCAGAATGAGCCTTCTCTTGGCATCACAGTTGCATTTTTTATTTCGATCCTTTTGACTCTACATAATTTGTGACTATTGGGTATGTCCCTTTGCAGCTACCCAGGAGCAGCCATCAAATGAGCTTTGGAAATACTGACACTGTGTTAACTTCCATTCAGGCTCAATACTCAGGTGACTGCTGGGAAGGGTGCATTAATCATAGAATCATAGAATTACAGAATCATAGAATGCCCCTGGTTGGAAAGGATGTCCAAAGGTCACCTCGTCCAACCCCCCTGCACTGATCAGGGAGATCCTCAACTAGAGCAGGTTGCTCAGAACCTCATCAAGCCTTGCCCTCACTGACTGGGTTGCATTTGAACTAGTGACTCAGAGGGGAGTCTTCATTAGTCCATTATCCTATACTCCCTTTCATTTTCAACAGACACAATTTTGTCCACCAGTTTGGCTGCCCATCTTTTTATTTTCGCAGGAAAAATACGTACCCTAGTGCGTAATGTTCCCTTCTTTCTTGCTAGATAAAAAATTTCCCAATTTCCTTTTCCTGCTCTAATTAATTTTCCTTAAAATTCTCCACCCCTTTTAGCTGTCAATTCATAGTATTCCCCAAGTTAACACTGATTTACATGCCTTATCCAAATGTACTTCATATTTTTAAATAGATTAGGACTCTATTCCTTTGAAGTAGGCATAATATTTGACAAAAAGCTTTCTCTTCTCCTCCCCTTCCCCCTCCCCGTCCCCAGATGAATTCAATACCCTTGGAAAGGGCTGGATGCTCCTGTGCAGTCTAGGGAGAGGGAAGAAGACTTCTGTGTGTATACACAGGTATGCTTATAGATTTGCATGTTTGCATTCACACTTATACAGCCATCCTGAAAAGCCAAAGGTGCTGGAGAGCCAAAGCAGAGCAGGTCTCCTCCTGTACTGCTGAGCCTCAGTCCTCAGCCCTGACCCAAAGAGATCACCTCTGTAGGCACAGAACATTTGTATCTTATTAAAGCAGCAGATAAGCTACTCCTCTAGAACTGTAAAGTTTGTGCAGCATGAAAGGGTAACTAATTTGTGAGCAGGAAAAGAGTATAACCACATTTCTGTCAAGAGAGAGGGGCAGAAAGGAAAGAGGTGCTGCATATTATTAAGCTACTTGATCACATATGTCTTTTCAAAGGAGAGAAGGAGACATTAGCAGCAAACAGAGGAACATTGTCATCTGCAAACATAAATATTTCAGATTTCAGGTACACTGGGAATGTCATTAATGTAAAAGCTGACAAGAAGGGGCCCTGGAGTCAGCAATGACCGTGGGAGGCACTTCAAGAGACAGAAGAAGGGGCTCTGACAACAAGCACTGTAATAATAATAAACTCCTTTGAAAGTCATGCAGGAGAGAGGTAGGGAATCAGGACAAAGAAGCTGCACTGCTGCTTTTCAGTTCAAGTTCGGAGGGGTGGAGGAGAGGGAAGGTAGAACCTGGCTCCTCTCAGTGTTAAGTGCTCTTGTTGCTGGAGGTTAAGTACGTTAGTGCCTGTGGCGTGCCCTCTATCCTATGGCTGAGAAAAGGTGATCAATACATTCAAAGAGACCCTTGCCAGCAAGCTGGTGAGATGAAGAGAAGATATAAAAGGAGCAATTAGTTCGAAATAATTTAGATTTAGGGTGAAGACGGGTGATATTACTTGCCAACAGGGTCAACAGATAGAGATTAAATAGGAGCTTCAGCAGCGTGATGTGTTTTTTCCCTGTCAGATGGAATATTGTCCCAGAAGGCTGGAGAGGCAACAGAATAAAGGGGGTAAAAGGGTCAGCAATTGCTGTAGAGAGGATAAGCTAATTCTTTATTGAATGAACATCTAAGCAGAATGGTCAGGGTCTTTCTTCTTGATCCCATTTCACATCTGAAGTACTCATTTTAGTGAACTAAACAGACACTAAACCGTTTAGCAAAATCACACACACAAAAAAAACAAAATTGAAAAACCACAACAGGTTGCATGACAAACTTCAATTCCTTATGTGAAAGAAAGCTACTCCTATCCTAACTTGGGATACAAATCCTAAGTACTGGAAGCCCCTCCACATTATTCACCATGAGGGTTAACAAGGACTATTTATTTCATACCTGTGTTCTAGAGTTACAAAGAAATCCCTCTCTAATTATTGGAGATTTTAGACCTACAATTTAAAAAAAAAAAAAAAATGCATGTAATAAATACTTTTGACAGCTGTCGTTTAGGTTTTCATTATTTATGAAGAAATTACATCACATACCAGTAAATGTGCTTTAGTATATTTTTAATGAAGTCTTAATGATTCTGAATCACAGTACAACACCCTGTTGTTCTATCTTTTCTGAGAAATAGGAAGAGACAAATCAAAACATTATGGATGCAAATTACTACATGGTAGGGAGTGAGGACATCCTGTGTTATTATTGCCACTTCTTCAAGCAAGAAATGAATCCATTTCCAGGGAGGGGAAAAGGAAAAAAAAAGAAAAAAAAAAGAGGAAAGGAAAAAAGCAAGGTTGTTGCTCTTTCAAATTGTTCCTGATCCAAAGCAGGAGCCCTAAAGAACTCACCTTGTCTAAATTTCCAGACTGGAACCAATCGGTTGACCTTTAGCCTTTTATAACTAACTGCACTAGAAGCTCTGAGTAGGAAAAGAAATATATTTAAAAAGCATGTCTTCATTTGTTTTAATGTTTTGAAATTTACCATGCTAATCAGTAATTTAGAATAATCTTGAAATATTAACTGGCCATTTGTAATCTTTTTATCAACTACAAAGAACACGTAAATGCATCCCAGGTTTCCTCCCTGGGGGTGATAAGGGGTTTTTCAACTGATACCTCCATGGCTGGAAAGCCTGGGATCACTCCACAACACGTGGAGACTTCCAGACATTATTACATTTGCTGAACGAAGAATGTTTATTTTTATTAATGTCCCCTCTGGACAGAAGTTACCCAAATGTATGCAACTTTGAATGGCTCAAACACACAAAAATAATGCAAAGATCCAGGACAAAAATGTGAGCCAGAGAGCAAAATACAGGACGATATAGTTGAGCTTGATTCTTGCTGGAGTGGTTTGTACAGAAATCTGAAGGGCTGAAATGAAAACTAATGGCAACAGTCTGAGGTGGTGGGTACCTGGATTGTCTTCTGTGGACTGATTAATCTCAAATGTGCTTAACCCAAATAAAAACCTTAAAAGGGCCTGAGAGCAGAGGAATAACAGAAGCAGCACCTTCATTTAGTTCTCGCATTTGAAAAGAAAAAAGACACATATCTAATATACAAAAGAATAAGCTGAGACTCAGGCAAGCCAATTTTAGTGAAGCGAACAGCTTGGTTTTTCTAAACAATCCATCAAGCAGAGGGGCAAAGGTAAGAGAAAGATTTACTTCTTCAATAAGTAGTAAGCAACATGATTTTGTTCAGCATGGAAGGAGATAAACTCAACTCTTGCGTTCAAATATGATAAAGGCCACCAATAAAAACATGAAGAGTAAGGAGCATATGGTCTGATGCTGCTGTTCTGGGCGGAAGATGCTCTGATTTGGAGTAGTTATCTGTTCACAGGGCTCTAACGTTGACTGGCAGTCTTAGTTATGCATTCCTCTGGCATAAAAAGAATGAGATGGTGCCTGCATCTGCTTCTGGGAAATAAGAAGCAAATATTATCTCGTCGATGCTACTGAAAGACAGCAGATGTACAAGTGGACACGTGCATACATTAATGTAACGTTGTCACACCACGTGCACCTCAGCTGAATGATGGTAACACTCTGTTCAAATAGTGACAAAGTGGAAGAAATTTAAGAACATCCAAGCAATGTACACTGATGGCCACAGGGGTGTTCGCTCTTACAAGGACACATTAGAAGAACCCAATGAGATTGTTGTGCAGTTCATCACAACAAAATTATCAACACCCACAGCACCTGAAAGCTACAGTCATCAAAAAAAGGAAAAGGTTTTCCTTCCAGAAGATTGCTCAAGGCCCCATCCAGCCTGGATCTGAACACATCCAGGGATGGAGCATCCACAGCTTCCCTGGGCAGCCTGTGCCAGGGTCTCACCACCCTCAGAGGGAAGAATTTCCTTCTTATTTCCAAGCTATATCTTCCCTCTTCCAATTTCAAACCATCACCCCTCAGTCTGTCACTACAGGCCTTTGTAAAACCATCCCTCCCCAGCTTTCCTGTAGCCCCTTCAGATACTGGAAGGCCACTATAAAGTCTCCCTGGAGCCTTCTCCAGGCTGAACAACCCCACGAACAACCCTCAGCCTGTCCTCACAGGAGAGCTGCTCCAGCCCTCTGAGCATCTTTGTGGCCTAATCTGGAGCCTCTCCAATAGATCCATGTCCTTCTTGTGTTGTGGGCTCCAGAGCTGGACACAGTGCTCCTGTGGGGTCTCACCAGAGCAGAGGGGCAGAATCCCCTCCCTTGATCTGCTGGCCACATTTCTTTTCATGCAGCCCAGGACATGGGGCTTTCTGGGCTGCATTCTCACATTGTCCTTGCCACATACTCTACCAGTAAGTTCTAAATCTATTGCTGAGTTTCAATGTCCTTGTCAGGGACTAGTATTTCTAAAGGTAGAATGTCTCTACACACATTATTAAGATAAGTGTTCCGATCACAGAGACCCCTTTGCAGTATCCCCACCCAGGGACAAATTCTAGGATGATCCAGAAAACTGAATGCACCCAGGGGGAAGATATGACAACGTTAAAATCATAGGAGAACAGCTTGTAAATTTGATCAAGGAGCTGTACCTCATTAGATACTACAGAATGCAACCAGAAGGAACCAATTCATTTAAAAATTCCTTAAATCCAATTCCAAAGTGAAGACTCAAGTTTGTGTCCAGATGTAGGTAACTATATAGAAGGAAGATTTCTACACTCCTGTCCTTGAAGATAGTCAATGAAGAAACAGTGAATCCCTTCCATAGTCTGGAGAGCTATGCAGCTGACCTCTGCTGGTGTCTACTTTAGACTGAATGCATCTTTAATGTCTTATGGGGAGCAGCTGAGGGAACTCTGTTTAGTCTGGAGAAGAGGGGAGACCTTCTTGCTCTCTACAGCTGCCTAACAGGAGGCTGGGGTGAGGTGGGGGTTGGTCTCTTCTCCCAGGGGACCAGCAACAGGAGGAGAGGGAATGGGCTGAA
>JANHGN010009892.1:107762-121728 GCA_024605025.1 Megaceryle maxima
GTTGCTCAGAGCCCCATCCAGCCTGACCTTGAATGTCTCCAGGGATGGGGCCTCCACCACCTCCCTGGGCAGCCTGTCCCAGGGTTCCACCACCCTCAGAGTGAAGAACTTCTTCCTCATGTCCAATCTAAATGTACCCTGCTCTAGTTTCAAACCATTGCCTCTTCTATTACTGCATGTCCTTAATAATCACCTAATAGGGTACAGTAGTCCTGAAGGCAGCACTTGTAGGAGTTTTTTTTTTTTGCCAAGGTCATTTCAACTGTAGGCAAAGTTCCTCAAAGCTACGTGGGCTTAACTGTAACATAACCAGTCATGACTCCTATCTGACAGAGACAATGGGCTCAGGTCTCATAAGAAGATCTTTCCATTCAAAACTGTCTTGTATTCTTCCCTCTCTCCTGAATAAATTTCGGTTCAGTTTTCATCCTTGCCTCCACACTGCTCAGGGCACAACAGAGTGAAGACTCCTTGTGTAGCACGCGTAAATCGTATGAGTCCACAGGATCTTGGCAGTCTTCTTAAAACGTTTCTAGAGGTTTAATGCCTAACCATTCACCAATCTTGATGTTCATAAAACACTGGCAACTTACTCATGACCAGACTAACTTTTTACAGGTGTTCTACAACTGGTCATAATATGTTGTGAAATACAGAATATTAGGCTCTGTTGGAAGACCATCAATGGTATTCTTTGATTTAAGGCAAACTAATATTTGGTCTGTAAATTTTAATGGCTTCATGGTCCTCAGTTCTTTCCACTAAGCTGTCCAGACTTTTGCCTCTACGTATGCTGTGCACACAGACATTAAACCGACTACACCATGTGCAGTACTGAGCTATGACTCTGTGTGTTATGTGTGTGGCTCACTGTATTTCTATAAGAACACATAGAATCATAAAGTGGATTGGGTTGGAATGGACCTTAAACATCATCTCGTTCCAAACACCTGTCATGAGCAGGGACACCTCCCACTAGACCAGGTTGCTCAAGGCCCCATCCAACCTGGATTTGAACACCTCCAGGGTTGGAGAATCAACAGCTTTCCTGGGCAATCTGTGCCAGGGTCTCACCACCCTCAGAAAGAAGAATTTCCTTCTTATTTCCAATCAAAATCTTCCCTCTTCCTGTTTCAAACCATTACTACTCTTTCTGTCACTACAGGCCTTTGTAAAAAGTATATTTCTGTACATGGAGATATACAACACACACTAGATCATGTCTCAGGTTTCCTTGGTACAGTGTCTGTTTCTCTTCTCTAGAGATGACAGCTTGCTATATCTGGATTTCAAGTACTTTCAGGAAGGATGAATTATGGATCTTTAGCTTTGAATGTGCAGATCAGATTTTGCCTACAGTAGGTGTAATGGAAATAGAGAATCTGACCGTGTACTTCAGTTTGGAGCATGATCTAAGAGGTTGTCAATAAAATTACTTCATTTCTACAAATAAAACAAAACTAATTTGTATTAGTTTCACTTTTAGCTGTAGAAAAATTGAGTACCTAGTCTAAACTGGTCACCTAATCTACATGTAATATCCCTGCAAGGAGCAATAAACCTGTAGAGGGCAACTGATCCTCAAAATAAGCATCTAAAGTAAGTGGAATGAATTGCTTCCAAAATGCGTGTGGTCCTTTACCTGCAGTGACTACGAATGAAGCCTACATGACCACCTGAAATTGGATGCCCCACTGTTAGCTGGCTACAGGTAGACTGAGACATGTCCCACCTGTGAAAGAGAATTTGTTGCCAAGAGAAAATAATTCATTAATATCACAAGCTGTATCTTTAAAGTTAGTATACTCTATCCTTAAATCTCTGCTTAAGCATCTCTGGTTCTGCTGAGATGGATCTTAAGGAACTCCAAGACTGGGCTGTAGCAGGTAGGGAAGGTGGCTGGAAACACCTAATGCTAATTAACCTGGTAGTGCATTCCCATTGTCTCTGAGATGTACCCATAACAGATACAAATAATCCAAACAAATGAAATGTAATAATCTTCTCAACAGCTTCAGAGAGGTACAGTTGGAAGGCAGGATTTCCACTTAGCAACTGCCCCTTAACAGAATTTTTAGTATTCCTGTATTGCTGAAGGGTGATAAGAGCTGCCAGCTGGAAAGCAACATGACAAATGAAGGCAAGGACATTGCGGCACACACTGCTAATGCAGAGAGGTGAGCTGCAGGCTTCAAGAATCCTGTCTCCAGAGTTAAAAATACAGAGACTTAAAACCACAGGGCTATAAATGACCGATGACACGCAGTACGGTCCTTTGGCACCACTAGCAACCATATGCACTGGACCTCATTTCCAAATCTTTGCCAATCCTAAATAAGAAATGTTAAAGATCTATAGTACAAAAGAATCAAAGTCACAAGAGCTACAAAGGGCAAAGGGGAAAAAAGCAACAATAAACCACCAGCAAAAAAAGCCCAGAAGACAAATCAAGAGCATTGCCAATAGCCTAGATGATAAATCCTGGATGCCTAATGAAAGTAACCAGACAAGAGTAATTAGGAAGGGTAGAAGGAAGGATAATTATCCAGAAGTCATATAAGCAACAATGTACATACAGAGATGTATATATGTATTTGTAAGTAGATGTGGGTACATAGAGGTAGATAGATAGATAGATAGAGATGATAAATATATAGATAGATGATAGATAGATAGATAGGTAGATATGAGAATGAAGGAGAACTCCGGAGGAAGTCTAATGACTGACCTGAACCTGAGCAGAAAAGTCTCTTTAGCTGAAGGATATGAAATACCTTGAAATGTTTTTGTCCTAAATAACTAATACCTTCCTTTATTACTTAGTGTTAAGGCAGCAGGAGCAAGCCCAGTGCAGACAGTTGTGAGAACCAGCATTAGGTAAACCATGGCCAAGTCACAGAATCAGAGAATGACAGAATCATTAAGGCTGGAAAAGACCTCCAAGATCATCAAGTCCAACCATCTACCCAACATTATCATGACCATATTATCAAGTCCAAGAAGGACACGGCCCAACAGGGATGTGAGCTGTGAGTTGCATGCCTGATCATACAGGGTTAGTCAAGTCCAATTAGATTTGTAGCTGGGAAATTCTAACATTGATTAGACAGGCACTTAGTGAATAGAAGGGCAAGAATGTTTGAGTCAGACTCTGGGCTTGAACACAGCTATAATTTCTGCAGAATTAGTTTTGTGCACTAAAAGAAGTTTCAGTGATTTCAAAAGCAGTCAGTACAACAGGTAAAGCACCTGTGCAAGGCTTTATAGGATGCCAAAAGTGCACTAAAACCATCTCAACTATCAAACGGTGTATGGAGTCCCGACTGAGTTTGGAAAAATACGCAGATGTTCATATTGTGGGAAATTAAGCCATTTACATTAGGATGCTTATATGTAAATATTTGTCTTCAGAGAAGGCAGATTTAAAAATTTTAGCCAGCACCATACCATCTGGGATCTGGTCTAGAACATGCATGTGTACTTACAGGTTGAAGGAGTTGGGGTTGTTCAGCTTGGAGAAGAGAAGACTCCAGGGAGATCTTACTCCAGTATCTGAATGGGGCAATAGGAAAAGTTGGGGAGGAGCTGTTTACAAGGGCTTGTAGCAATAGGACAAGGGGCAATGGTTTGAAACTAGAGTGGGGGAGATTTAGACTGGACATTAGGAAGAAGCTCTTTACTCCAGGAACACTGGAACGAGTTGCCCAGGGAGGTGGTGGAGGCCCCATCCCTGGAGACATTCAAGGTCAGGCTGGATGGGGCTCTGAGCAACCTGCTCTAGTTGAGGCTGTCCCTGCTCCCTGCAGGGGGGTTGGACTGGATGACCTTTGGAGGTCCCTTCCAATCTAAGGCATTCTATGATTTTATCTATGATCATAAACCTCACTTCAGGGTCAGATACCCTTCTGGTATTGTTCTGATCAGCAATTTCCCCCAAGAATTTGGGTTCCGGATAATCAATTTCTCTTTGCTTCATTTCCACATTGTAAAAAAATGGAATGCTAATTACAACTTGGGAAAAATGTATCTCAGTTCTGCTGAATGAATATATTGTCATTCATGAGCTCAGTTTTTAGTTCACATTTTGGTAAAGGAAGACAAAATAATTGGCATGAAAAGTTACGAGGCATTAGATAAAGGTCAGATGCCAAATTATATCAAATTATACAGAAAGGTATTTCCTGTGATTTAATGTATCAGTAAGGAAGATATGCATATTTTACTATTTCCACCACATTTTGTACCAACCCAGAAAAAAAAGAACAACCGAACAAAGAAAATACAGGAAACTTATCTTACAACCATGAATATGCCTTTCGAACAAGTTCATTCCAATTCAGTCTACTTTAACAAGCCATAGAGACAATTGCCTAATTACAGGCAATTACATGTTTTTCTCTATCAGAAGAGGTGACATGTGATATCTGATTTTTAATTATGAATAAATCTTGGTCTATTCATACCTGTAGTCTCCTAATTAACTTCTAAAATATTTATGAAGAGTTTAAGAAAACAGGCCTGAATTTAATTCTGTGTTTCTTAAAGCATTACAGCAATGTTGTTAATACAATAATGGGTATTACACAGGGAACTATAAGCTATACTAATTATCCAGTTATTTGGGTATAAAACAATCCATGACTACTACGAAAAAACCAAAAAGATGTCCTAGAGAGCAGAACCTCAGTTGGTATAAATCAGCCTTTAAGTTTAGAAGCTTATTTACTTGTGAACTTCTCCCCATAAGTGGTTTTCATGTCTGAATAATCAGCAAATATTATATCAAACAGAAGTCATCTTTAGGTGAGATTTTTATTCGTTATCATCTAGGGATTAGCAAAGACATAAGATGAATTCTAAATGTGTCTAACAATCTATTAAGCATTATTATGTCCACATATAAGATCCAAAATAATCACGGAGCTTTAATGTCTGTAAGTAAGTGTGCATATGCTTGCAAATAACACGCATACTTCCAGGTTTAAAAATTGTTAATCAAACCTCAGTATTGTGCAGCGGGTCCAATTAACAGAAAAGCTTGATTACTTTTTGCAGTAGAAGATTTTGTAATCAAAAAGAGAGAACTGATTGCCCAATCTGTAGCGTATCCATACTGTACACATCTTTCTCAAACAGGCAAATGTGAGGATGGATGTGATGGCAGCACGCAGTCATTATTTGTGCAGACATACCATTTTCAGCAAGCTAAGTAAAAACATGCAGCAGCAGCAATGTGTGGGAATATATTTTACATGCAAGGGCTCATTTTCATATGGGTTCATTTTTACAGTAATTTTTTTGGAGACTGGGAGAAAAAAAAAAAAAGTCTGGATCAAGTTGATTTTAGCCTAGGTTACTTATGGAGAAAAATACGTGCACAGACACCAAGCTGCCACTGAATAATATTGTTTGGTTTTGATCAACCAAATATGTGTGCTTGAAAAAACATACCATAAATATTATTTGGAGGCAAAAGAAAAAAAAAATAATGATCAAACGGGATACAATTGCAGGTTTTTATTTTGTCCATAAAAACACTCCTCAGAAACTGCAGAGTTTTTCGTCTGACAGTGGGTGCTTGCACACATAAAGCAAATGAAAGTCTGAAAGATGAATTCTCCCATTCACAAACAATCTAAAGGGGAAGTATGGAAAAAAGATTATACTGTTTAATGTATTTGTATATAGCATTATAAGGGATATGTAATACCACATTCTGGTTTTATAGATATATAGCATAGCAGAAAACAGTATTATATTCTCAGATGAATCCACCATCATAATAAAAAATGACTTCTTTGATTTCAGGGAAATACACCTTCTACTGATTATGGAACATAAATTCACTTTACACTTTTGAAATGCATCCAAAAGAGCTGAATCACAGTAATTTTCAGTGGAAATACCAATAAAGAACAAGGTTTTACATGCATATGTAAAAATTAAATACTTGTTTAAGGCTAAAATGTGACTAAACCATTTTAAACGGCAGCTTCATTTCGCAAACCTCAAGCACCTACACAAAATGAGTCAGCTAAGGCACCTAATGAGTTTTAAAAACACCAAAACAATAACCATAAGACTTTAACCTCATCCTTAACCTCAACCTGCCATGTCCTTACTCTTGCTATAGATTTACATGTATTTAGTATGAGTAATTGTATTGATACTTCTCTGTCATTTCTCCTGTTCCCTGCTCTTGCGTTGTCACACCATCTCTGTCTGCCATTGGACTGCCTTCCAAACCCAACCCACAATACTAGTATCAAACAATGGATGATGGAATTCTACATTTTTACGTTTACAAATAGTGAGATATTCTCTATGCATATCTCCCACCTCTTGTGCCGTGGCTTTAGGTCCAAATTACTCACAGAAACAAAGAATCATTAAGGTTGGAAAAGACCTCCAAGGTCATCAAGTCCAACCATCTACCCAACATTATCAGGACCACTAAACCATGTCCTGAAGTGCCATGGCTACAGGTTTTTTGGAACCCCCCCTCACTGGACAGCCTGTTCCAAGGCCTCACCACTCTCTCAGCACACAAATTGTTCCTCAGCTCCAACCTAAACCTCCCCTGGGGCAGCTTCAGCCCATTGCCTCTCGTCCTATCATATCACTAGTTACTTGAGAGAAGAGACCAGCCCCCTCCTCACTCCAACCTCCCTTCAGGTAGCTGTAGAGAGCATTAAGGTTCCAAAGATTTGTTTGCAAGCTTGGCTTTCCACTACATGGTTACTGTCATTGAACTTCTTGAGCTTATCTGCAGCAGGTGTCACCAACCATTTAACTGGTAAATGTCTGCAAGCCTGGGACCTCAGTTCATTTCTTAAAGGGAGCATGAAAAAGTTCTGGGAGAGGGCAGATAGGAGACTGGGGAACATCTCATTTCCATCTACACACAGAACAGGTGCTGAAGCTCACGTGTGGAAGATGAATGAACAGTTAACTTCTATAGGGTACTGCAATACCTGTCAGTAGCATCAACCAAAAGTGGCACAAGGCCTCTGGCTCCAGCAGTGGACTACACAAGCAGAAGGGAGTTCTATCTTTTAAAAGCCATCAGTGCAGGGTCAGGGCCAAGTGATGAACCATGCCAACCCCTTCCACAACTTCCCAGTTTAGCTTTCTAGAGTGTTTGGATGAGCAATTGCAACCAACATGGACAAGGGCTGCTGGGAATGGACTCTGCACTTGCAAATAGACACAAACTTGAATATAGCAAGTTCCATCTAAACATGAGGAGGAACTCCTTTCCTGTGAGGGTGATGGAGCCCTGGAAGAGGCTGCCCAGAGAGGTGGAGTCTCCTTCTCTGGAGACATTCCAAGCCTGCCTGGACACTGTGATCCTGTGTGACCTTCTCTAGGTGACCCTGCCTTGGCAGGGGGGGGTGGACTCAATGATCTGCAGAAGTCCCTTCCAGCCCCTAACTCTCTGATTCTGTGAAATCTTGCAAGGCAAAGGATTATGGGTAACATCTGATAGAGCTCTTAAGAACTTTAAGAATGTGCAATGGGAAGTTCTAAGCACACTTGGGTGTCTATATAAGAATACCCACTAAAGGCAGAACAGAGCTTAATTAAAGAGAAAGGAGAACATGGCACCAGCTCAGGATTATTCATTGCAGGATAATGACGTTGCAACACTCAGAGAAACTTTGAACCAATAAATGCAACTTGAACCTAAAGTAGTATTTTTACATATAGATTATTAACATACATGCTAATGTTAAGTTAATATAAAGTTTCATAGATAAAAAGGAACGGTATATGCATATATGCATACATCGTATGATGTCCCTGCTTACTGAAGAGGGTTCGGTCTAGATGACTCTTGGAGATCCCTTCCAACCCAGGGCATTTTATGATTCTATGTTTCTATGATTCTATGATTCTGTGATTCTATGATTCTATGGTTCTGTGATTCTATGGTTCTCTGTTTCTATGATTCTGTGGT
This sequence comes from Megaceryle maxima, assembly GCA_024605025.1. Classification (NCBI taxonomy): domain Eukaryota; kingdom Metazoa; phylum Chordata; class Aves; order Coraciiformes; family Cerylidae; genus Megaceryle; species Megaceryle maxima. Next base: position 115,723 of record JANHGN010009892.1, read on the forward strand.
TCTATGTTTCTATGATTTTATGTTTCTATGTTTCTGTGATTCTGTGATTCTATGGTTCTATGTTTCTATGATTCTCTGTTTCTATAATTCTATGGTTCTATGTTTCTATGATTCTCTGTTTCTATAATTCTATGGTTCTATGTTTCTATGATTCTGTGATTCTATGGTTCTATGTTTCTATGATTCGATGATTCTATGTTTCTATGATTCTGTGATTCTATGGTTCTATGTTTCTATGATTCTATGGTCTTCTGTTGCTGTGATTCTATGTTTCTATGATTCTATGGTTCTCTGTTTCTATGACTCTATGGTTCTATGTTTCTGTGATTATAAGTTTCTATGATTCTATGACTCTATACATGTGTGTATTTGTACATCGGTATGTGTGCATATATATGTGTGTGTGCATCTCTCCCTATATGTGTGTAAATGTACATTTCAGAAAGCAAAAAGATTTTCTGCAGAGGTGTAAATAGTTCAATTTTCAAACCAGAAAGTGGCATTCATTTGGGTGTGCATATCTAAGTTTGGTCACTAGCCGCTGCAGTTAAATTAGAAGCATTTCTAAGGCTGTTCTATTTTTTAAGGACCATTAGTCCTTTCAGTGCTTCTGCTACGTGAATAACGAATGCATCAGTCACACTGAAAAGGATAAACAAAACTGCAAGCATAAACTTTTAAAGCCTCACCGTGTCTCTCTAAAGGAACTTTAATCTGTGCTTTGCCAATCCGCGCTCATATTCCTGGCTGTTGAGCAATGCGCTGTGCTCATTTCAAGGGTTTAGCCACACTTGCAACCTAAAAATCAATTATATGAAAAACAATAAAAAATATTCTTATTGCATGCCATAAAAAAAAAAAGAAAAGAAAAAAAAAAAGATACAAAAGGTTAAGCAGAGCAGCCGGCATCTGCACACTAATGACATGATTGTTATGATAGGTGTTTGCTTTACCCTGGAGTGGTAACATTATAATTCATCCACCGCTGAATGAGTGGGGACAATTAATGCAGTCAATGTGTCCCACGTGTTCCCTGCAGCATTAACAAGGCAGCTCCAGGCCCCTCAGCAGACACGGGGCTGAAAATTGAGCTGGCTCCCTGGTTGAATGTGATCCTGATTGCCTCCGCGGGGGCCACCTGCTGCTTCGTGCCTGCTGGTTTTGTGCGCTGGCCTCCTCCATCCGGGGGCTCCCGGGGGACCTCTGCCCGGGGCCGTGGGCAGATGACACCAATCTGGCAAGCTGGGGACGAACAATCATGCCCCACGTGCCCGGCGAGCCTGTTTGGAGCCAGGGCATCACCCCTGTTTTTGTTAGTCACGATAGGCACCGCTCTTGTGGTGGGTGTCTTGTTGTGCCTGCCTGTGCTGGGATGCTGGGATGCTGGGATGCTGGTGTTGGTGGGGTATTCTTCTGACATTTGAGACACTGTGCAGTTGTAGGGCTGAAAATGTCTGGCACCTTGTGTACACTGGGAGACTGACTGCTTGAGCCCTAAAGTCTGTCCATGTCCTGTGATAATGGAGATACATTTTTTTTCCAGTTGTCCCAGTGCTCGTTAAAGTAAACTCAGGAAATAAAGTGAAAACCAGTTTGCCTTTCTGGGCCAGCGGGTGATGGGCACTCGCTGACCCTTGCTGTGCTCAGGTATTGACAGGTGAGGACCATGCTTGCAGCAGCAGCTTGGTGCTTTTTCATCCTCCCAGGCTGGCTGCAGGGGAAAACGGGAGGGTTTCTGCGAGGCTGTGATGGGTTATGCAGGTCTGTGGGGCTGCAGCTGTGGTCAAAGGGGCAGCACCCAGCAGCAGCCGGGATCCACGCCTGAAAATAGGAGGAGGAGTCAAAAGGGAAGAGGAGGTGAAAGAGCCGAGCGGTGCCAGGTTAGGTCTGCGCTGCAGAGTGGCAAACACAGGCTTCATTATTCTGTAGTGTGAGCTCCTTCCACAAGAAGTTTGAAGGGGTTTAGCAATCTGCTTTCCTTTGCCCTCTGCTAAGTGAAGGGCATTTGCCTCATGAATATTCCATTACCCTGCTGTTCCCTGCAAGCTCTCAACCAACTTTTGAAAATAAACAAGTGTATGCACTTCTAGGCAACATCACCTGGGCCTTGCTTGCTTTTTTATTTCCCACAAATGCTGGTTGGCTTTTGCCTGTGATTCGTAATTTCTTAGAGACGTCTCACACACAATAGGAAGGCGTATTCCCAAGAAACTTGAGTCTTCTCATACCAGGCTATTCATCTTCGGTTTACTGATTTACATGATTGTAAGAAACTCAATTCTTCCTTAAAGCTTCCCAACAAGAGACTCAAAACTCCTTTCAGAAGTACACCCCAATATCTGGTAAATGTGCCACCAACCAACAGTAGAGGTTTGAACTCTTACGACTGACCTGCATTAATGTCCAAACTATCAGGAGCACAGCCAGGATCATTTTCTCTATTTGTAGACCACACAGCACAGCAATAGCTTCAGAAATAGGAACATTTCTATGTATTATTCATATTAATTATTTGTATTCAACTGAGGCTACGCTCATTGCGGTGTGTATTCTAACAGATGTGTCATCTGGATAGATCTGCAAGAAATGGGATTTCAGTTCTGGAGAGGTATTTGAATTTCTGGACCTTCTTGTTTTTCATTCAAGATAGGCACAGAAAATGTCCCCAAAATAACAGTGGTAAAAATAGAACAAATGGTTTGGCTTTTCTTTTTTTTTTTTTCCCTTCTACATGCCTAAGCACACTTTAACGTCTGGAATTTCATCTAATATTTTGCTGATTCAGCCATTCCTATTATGGTGAGTTGGGGTGTCTGAGTGAGTTTGAGGTCCTGCACTGCTGTGTCTCACCATCTGTTCAAGAAAATGTGTCTTAGAGAAAGGTTTGGAGGACAGGTAGGATGTTATCATGAAGGGCTCCGATAATGGCATGTCTGTGAACTGCTAGGTACAGAAGCACCAAGTCTCCAAAAGTAATAAGATTACATCATTCAAAATCTGGAGGGTAAGAGGAGCAGGGAAATGAAGATGATTCTTCCATGAATCATAACAGGAAATTGATGAGTAAAACACCAGCTTTCAAAAAATATTCTTTTTTTAATTTTTATTTTATTTTTTCTTACAATAGAATGATTTTTTTTTCAGGGAAAAAAAAGATAAGATTTTAAAGGAAACAAAACTGTACTCTGAGAATTGTCACTCATTAAAAGTATTTCTCAACTGGTTCCACAAGGCAGAAAACTCAAATGCCCTAACTCCCAGACCAGAGCCCACCCACTGAGTTATCTCTCTCCCCAGAGGAAAACAGAACATTTTGATGCCATGAAAATAATATTAGTGAAAGAAATTCAGATTCCTAAGGATATTAGAGTCATTTCAGTCCTGAATTAATGAACAAATTTAGTTCACAGTGGAAGCAAGTATTTTTTATATTTTTTTACTGTGTGATGGCTGCTCAGTAGTGGCTCGGAATGTATTTCTTTTTTTTTTTTTCTTCAGTTTGCTATTAACTATTGTGACAAATATCACCGCTACTAAAATCAGAGATTTTAGTGAAGAAACCTGAAAGCAGCAGCCACCGAACTTTGAGCCATGCCTGGTAAGCTCCAGACTATAACCAATTCCCTTTCCCTGAGGACAGGATAAGAAGTTGAACGTGCAGTGTGGTGATCAGTTGATCAGACCATCCCAGCTGCTGATCTGGTCAGGAGGCCCAGAAGAATGACTATGGCAGCATGGCCAGCATATCCATTGCTGGCTTGACCGAGAGTCTCTCCAGTTTGTTCTGAAGAACATAGCATCATCACATGGCCAAGCACATAGAATCACAGAATAGGGTTGGAGGGGATCTCTGGAGGTCATCGAGTCCAACCCCCATGCTTCAGAGACTGTTCAGGGCTCTATTCAGACTTCCCAGTGTAGGAAACAAAATTGTGAAGAAGATTCAGAGCTTTATTTCAAATCAAACTCGGTGGCATTTGATATTTTTCCTAAGATGAGTCAATTCATGTTCATCTTGATGATCTGAGAGGTCTTTTCCAACTGTCATGATTCTGTGATTCATTCTGGTGGAAGCAGAACTGAATTGAACTGCTCAGCCCCAAAAAGGCATGTGAAGTTGTGTTTAAGCTGCTACTTTAGGTTTGGATAGATGTTGAACATGTCCCACTAAATCCAGTCCAGATCCTGGCTCCAGTTTGATTGGACTAACACTTGCCCCTTAAAAACTTGGCTTCCTCCAGCTTTACTCTATACTGAAACCACTATCTGAACCTTGTGCAAAGCATCAATTTGGAGTCAAAATATTAAAGATCAGGAATTGTTTTCATGACTTCATTTCTGGGAGTGCCCAGTTTGTGGAATAAAAGCTTCTTTTTTGTAATTCAGAGAACATCAACCGTGGGATCCTTCCCTGTGTGGTTACACAAGACACCCACACAGAGGTAACGTCTGTCAGTCAGGCATAGTCCTGCCTCCATAATGCCCATCTGTTAAATTATACATGGGTTCCTAATGTACTCTCATAAATTATTATAGTCTCTTATAGCCCTGTGTTTTATGGTGGTGTGTCATGGCACAGGAGCAGACAGTATATTGTCCCAGAAGATGCCACGGACACTGAGATGGCATTACAAATTAAGAGCTCTGAAAGTAGAATACGGGACAACACCTCCCTTCATTGAAGAAAACATTCCAAATGAAAGTGATCTGTGCAGCAATCGTCTCATTGGTGAGTGAGACACAGGGGTTGATTTAGGATCCCCTCTGGCTCTCTTGTTCCTCAAGCAATCAGGAGCTTTGAGCACTCAGTCCCTGGGGGAAGTCCTGCCTTACATCACTGACCAACCACACCTCATGTGATTAAGAGAAGAGGTAGAAGCCTTTGAAAGGATTTTCATCCAGTCCTTCTAACTAGAAGGATGCTGAATATCTTCAAACTGTGGATTTAAAAGATGTATAAAAAAGGTGGGATGAAGAAGGGAGAGGAGATCAAAGAACTACAAGGTGCTATAATCATATCCTGTCCTAGGGACAAAATGCAGTGAGAAAACTGAGGACCACTTTAAATAGGTCTACATTTATCTCAAGATTAATATTCATCACTCAGGGTGTTGCTCTCCGACAGATGTTATATCTATGCTGCGAAGAGGCTGTGGGATGATGCTCAGTAAAAACTACTGCTCATTGTTGGAAGGGCTGCCATGACTCAGCTCGGGAACTCAGAAGTTGACTTTCTCCACCCAAGTCCGAAAATGATAATTAATAGCCCTCAGAAACAAGTCACATTTAATTTGAAAAGCCTTAAATTATCTGAGATGCAGAGGATGACAGAAATATCCCTTTAAAATCACAGAATCACAGAATGATAGGGGCTGGAAGGGACCTCTGGAGATCATGTACACACTATCATTCTGTGAATGTTTGTCAAAGCCAAGGAAGAGTTTGGAAATGGATAGTCACCACCATATAATTATATTTTAAATCTCATTTGGAATAAAGATATCAAGAGCTGACACAGCAACACTGGAAAACATATTTGAATTTGGTGGGTTTTTTCGTTGTTTTTGTTGGGTTTTTTTTCCCCCAAATGGGGAAATTAGCCTCAGAGGCTTCACGTAGCTCCCTCTGGCATGACATCATTCTGCTGACTTCACTAGAAGCTACAGTGGGCTTGAGCAGTCTAGAAATTAAACTGTGCATGGGAAAAAAACCCAATTTGCTGAAATAATGTGTGTCATGGCTGTGACTACAGAACCACAGAGTCACAGGTTCATTAAGGTTGGAAAAGCCCCCCAAGATCATCAAGTCCAACTGTCTACCCAACATTGTCATGACCACTAAACCATGTCCTGAAGGGCCACAACTACACGTTTTTGAACCCCTCTGGGGATGGTGACTCCACCCCCTCCCTGGGCAGCCTGTTCCAAGGCCTCACCACTCTCGCAGCACACAAATTCTTCCTCAGCTCCAACCTAAACCTCCCCCGGGGCAGCTTCAGCCCATTCC
>JANHGN010009893.1:0-12409 GCA_024605025.1 Megaceryle maxima
ATGCATCTCCAAGAGGCTTTATCATTCTTATTTTGTCCGGCAGCAGCAGCCATTCTCTTTTTAGATCAAGGGAAAGAAGTTGATTGCAGGTGTGTTAGTACAGCATAAAAAGTGAATGCTCTTTCAGGAAACCTAGATCCTCGCTGATGGTGCAATTTCAGTAAGAGTTGGAGATCAGTGTCCACTGACACAAGGCTGGGCTTGGAGTACCAGCAATATCCAAGATCCCATGGATCAATAGGAAGGGAATTTGTAATCTGCCAATTATGGCATTTCTGCCTAGTCCCTAACTTCAGATAACCTGTCTCAAAGGTGAAGGTAGTGAGAGTGGGTACTGAAGTGTGTTCAGACAGCTCACAGCACCCTAACATTTTTAGAGCTTCATTATTCATTACTTCCTGAAAATGAAGCCAATTTCTGTTCAAGACATTCAGGTATGATTACATTGACAGATGCAAGAGGCAGAAGAAAATAATATATACTATTTAAAGAGTATGTTTTCTTAGCCCTGCTTTTCTTCTGTTGGAGTGTAGTTATAAGGCTGTTCTGTTGGCATTTGGTGTGGGAAAGCATAGTTTTCCTCTGATTTACAATCTACACAGGAATGAACATGGCTATATGTAAGACTTTGTTTACACTGAAAAAAATTAAAGAATCAAAATTGTTCTTGCACTTTTATGTACTTTTCTCCCAGCAATTCTGTAATAGTGAACAACTCTTTAAGGATGAATGATAGACAATTGTCACCCCACAATTATCTTAAAAAGCTCTATGCAATAAAAAATACATTTGGGAAAATCATGGTGACACAGAAGAAAGCAAGGCTGAAACACTCGTACCATTACATGAAAAGAGGAATTTCACCATGCCTCCTTGGATCTTTGTATACTTCAAATGTCATACAAACTACAAAATAACAAAACTGACATTATCAGTGGAGACGTTTAATAATTGACTTGATCAAAGGAAGAGTGAACACAATGTAACATTTGAAAATATTTTAGGGAAATCGAATTTAAATAATTCACTTAGTTCTGTGAATGGTAACTTTTACAGCTGTAAAGCACACCCATCCAAATATAAAAAAATCTGGTGTTGCTTTTGGCAGCTTCTCCATTATATTTGGATTGCTGGCGTTTCACTGTTAAGGACCCTTGTGAGCAGGCACAGTGGTAAAGGAGTCCTTTGGAGCTATTCATGTTATGGATTAAACGCATATAGCTACTTGGGGTTGTGCCGTGGGCCTCTGTCTCACAAGGGGAGTTATTCATATCCTTTGGAAAATGCTGTTGATAATTAGTGCTTTGTAGGGCGGTGAGCTCACTCCCATTACATAAGATTAGTGCTGTAATAAGGAGCTGGCTAGTGTCTGTGGCCAGATTGTCTGTCACTTGGAGAATGCTGCCAGCTAGGAAAGTAATGGGGCATATTGCCACTTTTAAAACTGTCCAGAGACTCTACATTAGTTTTTCTTCCCTTCACCATAGGAGCATTTTATGCTTTCTTTTTTTTGCAATGCTGGATCTCAGGTTGTCAGTGTTAAGTAGGTACATTTAAAAAAAAAAAAAAAAAAAAAAGGCAAAACAAACCAAAAGCTTAATTCTGGCAAAAACAAAGCCCTCTCTTTTCCTTCCTTTATTGGTCAGCGAATCAGAATGCTTTAACATGAGCAAAACTGTAACTGCACCCCTCTCAGAAAGAGTAACTTTATTGAACACAAAAGCCTTCAAAAGGCATGGAGTATTGTAGGGACAGAGCCTGCCTCTGAGGGTTAAATAAAGCAAACAAACTAAAACGTACTGTAGTCAGCTGCAAACAAAAAGCTCATTGTGCCCATGTCCCACAGGATCCTTGGAGAAGGAGATTTTAAATCTACCAAATGTTTTGGTTTTGTGCTGCAGTCAGTCATTACAGACTCTTTTTAAGATGATCATTTGACCTGTATTTAAATGGAGGAGAACTATATAATGTTATTAATGACAGGTATATTTTTAGTTAAGTATGTCGTAGGCAGTAGGGAGGGTGCCTTAGACAAAGTGGGGTTTTGTCTCATTTTAACCAGGAGGGTCAGTAGTTACTTCAGAGCCTCGTTATGGTTGGCTCTGGGCTAAAACCCTTGGACAGCTTCAATCCTGAAATAATTGTTGACATAAATGACAAAGTGCAGAATTTTCTTTTTTTTTTTTTTCAGTGTCTCTCCTGGTAGTTGTGCACAAAAAGAGTAAGTTTCAGCCCATGCAATTTGCATCATGTTGATAATACGTAATTACGTTAGTGTGACTCCCAAAGAACTTGGATTCTACCAACCAACATTTAACACCCTAACATACTTTTATTTCACAGTGAAACACCTGCCCATTAACAAGAGAATTTCACCAGCTCTTTGCCAATCATTTTTCAGTCTCTGTACTGAGGTAACTTCTGGAAGCCCAACACACACAGTACCCACAAAATTGAACCATACAGTGTGTGAATTTTGATTAAAGTTATTACAGTCAGAAGAGCTGGTACAGAGCAGAAAAAAAGTTTATGGAGTTGTGTTCACTGTCTTCAATTAGTTTTTAAAGAGTTAATAAAACAAATATTTTTTTCTGAATAATTATTATTTTGAAACTACTCAAAAGTTAGCATCAGGACTCAGTAGCGAGTAGACATTGCCATCTAGTGGGAGTTTCTTGCCATACTGAGACGTTCGTACTCGTGGAACGTTGTTGCTCTATGGCAATGTTTAAAAAAAATGTCAAAGAGCTAGTCATCTGCTCTACCACACGATCAACTCCTTCCAAAAGACAGGATTGATAGTGCTTTTATCTCTCAGCTTCAGTAGCTACCCCTTTTTACCTGTTTCATTTGTATTCCTTGGATTTCTTTTTTTTTTTTCTCCCAAATTATTTATTTTTGCATCGATCTTACTGCTTATTCAGTCTGAAATCAGTGCTTATGGATATTCATGGATATAAATGAGTGTATTTTATTCAGAGGGATTTTGTCTGCAAGCTGTGGCATAGGAAATCAAAGAGCTTTTTGATACATCCCACTGCTCCATTACCAAAAAAACCCATTCAAGGGAAATCTTTTGCAAAGGTCCATAGCAAAGCTCCCTCTGGGAGTTTGCCTTGCTCTCAGTGTGAATCAGTAATGGCCAGTATTGGGTGCCTGCCTAATCCAAATCCTGCCAATTTCCCAAATACCATGCAAATAAAGCTTAGATTAAGGGTTTGAGGAAAGCCATTCAGCTATGATCTAAAAAAATATCAGGATCAGGATATGTAATTTTTGTGTGTACTTGTACATAAGTTTAAATACAGCAATTGTGTTCAAATTAACTAGAATTTTTCCAAGCAGATTTACCAAGGCACTTAAGCTTAGTCCCTCCTTCGGCAAGTTATTTTAGTGTGTGTCTGAACTGTGCATGTGGTCTACTCTATAGAGTTTAGGGCACCACCTATGTCTTTGAAACAAGGTATACACTTAACCTCTCACTAAATGGAGTTTTTGATCTCATGAACTCTTTTAGTGAGTTCTGTCAGACTGCTCCCATCCATAAAATTTAATGGAAAAAATCCTTTGCCTGACTGAGGTGAAATTAAGTGAAACAGAGCCTATAAGGTAGTTTCTTGTCTTTCCCAAAGTATTTAAATACTGGGTGAACTTAATGGAAGTATTTCAGACATTGCCAGATCTTTACAGTAATATGTTTGATTTTTTTTTTCTCTCAAAAGGAAATGCAATCACTTTCAAACTTCCCATGAGTGTCTCATGTAACACAATCAGTGCCGCATAATCGTGTGTCACAAACGAGCGTTTCTGAGCTGATCTGTATAGCCTTTGTAACCTTGTGCTGATTTTATAGTTCAACTAATCTATATAACTGGCTAATTGCCAGGACTTACTGAAAGTGAGATGTAATTTTTATCTAAGTTATAACTGAACCTCCACAGTGAGGGGCCTTACCCGATAAAGATTTCTAAGAGCTTGTCTGCTATTGTAAAAAATGTGTGTTCCTGTTCTTAGAGTTATGGGGGAAAAAAAAAAACCAAAAATATCCAGTAAGCTTTGCAGTGGTGGTTTCAGCTTGCTCAGTGATAAAAACCAGGCTGGAAATGTTGCTTCACTTTAGGATGAAATTGCACAGAGAGTATCCAGTCAGCCAGTCCCTACATCTTCCCTTGTTTTTTTGATTTGCCTCATTAGTCTTGCACTAAGAAGCAATCAGATAAGGAAGCAGCCAGAATGAAAGAAAATAAAAATCACATTGAAAATTTAAAGTGCAATCCAAGACAGATTTGTACTTTAAGATTATTTAAACATGCTGAAAACATGCTTCCTTTTACCAGAAGGAAAAGCATTAACCCTGTAAACCTAAATAGATGTATTGCAAGTAAATTATTTTCTAGCTTTAGTTATGTACAAAAGATTACCGGCCTTTACACAACAAGGAGGTCAAGCAGTAAAGTTGTGGTTGCATCAGCAGTTTATTTTGTTGTACTTCTTTAAACACAGTGCTTGTTGACTGTATTGGAATGCAAAATCTAAGTGATAGATCTCAGACACTTGGTGTGCCTTTTGGAGATAAAAGAATGGCTGAAATTTCCAAATCAGTGTCACAAAGCTGAGATATGGCTTACTCATAGATTCACCTTGGCAGTGCAAACATGTGAAAGAGCTGAGTGGATTACGCATTAGTAAGGAAATGAGTCCCTCAAATAAAGGTGTTTATCTGAAAATGTAAATAACAAATCTCCCACAAGGTAGGATCTTGTTCACAATGGGAAAGCTCTGCTCATTCAGTGTAATTAGCACCCACCTGAAAGAGAAAAAGTAGTGAGTAGCTAATAAAGTTATCTGCTTTAAAGCTCTTGGTACAATCCTGGCTTTCTTGGATTTAATTTATGTGAAAAGTCAGCCTGTCACACAACTGGCAGATTAGGGCTGTGAGTTACTTCATTGCCATATAAGGAAATCCTCCCCACAAATGTAGAACTTTAATAAAATGTCTTCATGGGGTCTTGTAACCATCATATCCAAGCTCCTTCTGTGAGGCAAGAGAACACATTGTCAGTGTTTTACAGACAGGGAATCAGTCAGCCCAGTGCATTGTCTAATGCCACATAGGAAGCCTGAAGAACTGAACCCTATCTCAGATGCATCTCTACACGATGGACCAATCTGTGCAATCACCCAGTGTAATGATTTCTGCTGAGGACTAAAAGGATTGTAGCAGCTTTTCTTCCTCTTGTTAATTTAGGACTTGGAAGCATTCAGAATCATAAGTCATATCTTATGAATGATGCAGCTAAGACTATTGCTCAAGGTGCCGACTGGCAAAAGGATGTCTTGAGCTTTACCAGTTCAAACACAATTCTTAGTGCAATTTCTTTGGTCTGTTGAGGCAGTAACAGTTTAGATGAAGATATAACCTCACAGAAGGGTGGCTGGAACAACACCAACAGTTTTTGGCTCATCAGTGAATATGGCTGATCTTTTTTAGACTTTATCTTAAAAAGCAAACAAACCTGAATGGTACATTTTGCCAAATAATTAAGGTTGTGTTTTTTGGTTTGGGTTTGGTTTTTTTTTAATGTACAAAGTACTTTTCAAAAAGACAGTAATGCATTGAAATACAAGGATCTTAAAAGACATAGACAATCGCTTCTTGTTCAAGATATTTTGAGCAGTATTTCCCAACAAAATAATTATGACCCAAATATCTTAGATGCTTCACTGCACTTACTGCAAGAGTAGGGGAGTCTTTACTTGTGATAAGAGATTGTAAGGGATATCTTTGAAAACAAACAATGCAAATCAATATGTGACTTACGGGATTTGTTTCTTTCCCATTTTTTTCTGGATGATGTAGATATACTGAAGATAGTGCAGTCACACCTGTTTTACAGTAATGTAAGTGAAAACCAGAATTATGCTCATGGGCATCCACAAATGTAATCCATGAGAGGAAAGCAAAATATTAATTTATTTGTGTAGAAATTTATTTCATTCAAACTGTGAGAATCTTTTTGTATCATTATCCCATTATCAGTGGCTAAATAAGGAATTGAAAAACTACAGAAGAGCTGGGTGGAGACCTAAGAAAGCAATTCAGCAGTCTGGAACTTCCTCTGCTAAGCAATTCTGGCACTAAACCCAAGCAAAATCAGAGTTATTCAGCCAAAATAAATCCATGCAATGACGATATCAGATGTGAGGTAACAGCAAGTCATGCTGGAGGATATCAGACATTCTTGAGTAAACCTCAGCGCCTAGATACAATCCTTTGCCATTATGCTGCAGCCCTGCCAGCAAAACAAACACAAATTCTGGAGTCATTATGGCAAGACAAGTAAAAGCATATGGAGTCTGTGTGCTTAGGGTGAGAGCTGGCAAGCCCCTGAGCACCTTCAGCTCACACCCCCCCAATAGCCATTAAATATCCTTCATTCCCACACTCTAATCCCTATGGAAGCAAACAACTCTTGAATATCATTTCCACAAGAAACAGCTGCAAGGCTTGTTGAAATCTTTCCTGCATTGTCAGGATGTTATTGATCAAACTTCTCTACCACTAACCTGGCTGTTTTCTATAATTTTTCTACATAACCATATGTCTGGACATATTCTTGAAAGCAATTGGATTGCCTCAGCCTAAGAAGTCGCAGCTCATTGTCTCAGCAGTGTAACCAACCATGCATTCATGACTTAGATTAGCAAATCCTACTTTTCACTTGGGTTGGATAGCAAGACAGTCAGACATAAAAGTGAGAGATGATAACTTCTTTCTGCTTACACCGCCTCTGCAACACTTAGACTTCCGTGCAGGGCGAGTGAAAACCACACCAGTTTTCCTTCAATGCCTTGTACTCTGTGGTGCTCCTGAAGGTGGATCACGGCCCTGCACGTAGAGAAGATGGAGCAGTTCTCTGGGGTAGTACCACGGGCAAGCTGAAGTCTTCAGTGTGTGCATGCACTCAGCTACCTCTGGTTTAGCTGACAGTAGCTTTCTGTGTTGTGGTAGCATGAGCTTTCTGATTGGATTCCTGCATCATTAACCAGCTCTGCTGTAAAAAGGTGTTGGACCTTTGGGTCAGCAGCCATTCACAATGCCCTTTTGGAAAAGGGGTCTTGGTGCATTCTAGGTTACATTAATACACTCCATTCATGGGCACACTCCTTCCTTCCCATTTTCCTTCTCACTGGCTCAGGAGATATGCACAGAGCTTGCTTTTCTTTTATGGACTAGCTGTTGCAGGAAGCCCCCTCCCCTGCAGATCCCATGTGACTTGTGTAGGGTATTTGGCTACTGTGCTTGCAAAACTCATACTCTGATTTATAAGCTAATGTAAAATGCTGAATTCTGGACTTGAGTAAAGGAGTTAACGTGTATTGTAGTTTAGGATTATTAAACAGTGAAATGTAGAGATGGAATTAAATTAGTTCCACATAAAAAGGAGGATGTTTTATTAGAGGTAATAAATTCAGTGCATAACAAATTTATTTAGACCATGATTGTTAAATTGCTTGGATAATTAAAGCCTGCGATGGGTAAGATGACGTGGTAGGAAAAGGTTAAGTATTTAACTCAGTTTGATTTGTTGTAAAGTAAATACTACTTGTGTGGGTATTTCTAAAAAGTGCTCACCCAGGCAATGAATAGTCTTAATTTCATAAAGTTCATAAAATAGAAAGCTAAACTTTCATGACATTGATATGGGCCAGCTCTAGAAAGAAAGATGTAAGCACTGAGGAATATATAAGCACTGTAGAAACAGTGTCATTTTGACCATACAAGGGGCTAGCTGCCTGGTTAACGTCTGGCATTTATATGAATTCCAGTTCTTTCAGATATCTATTTTTATCCTTCATTAAATTCTTCTTCCAGTGACACTATGGAAATCCCAAAGAAAATCACTAAGAATAGTTTCCCAAATCTTCTCTTGCTTTTCTTTACATAACGTTATGCAAATCACAAATTACTGTGCTTCATTTGGGATCAAGATGAAACAAGAAGTGGGATAAAGTTTATCCCACCTCTGCTGACTTCAAGGGTTATATATCCCCTACCAAGGACTGCTGCATAGCTTTTCAAACAATGTGACACTCCCTTTTTTTTCCTATTTTTTCCGCTTATTGATTGTAAAAACAGACTGAATCCTCCCTAATTTTCATCAAAAAATGGCATCATGCAATGGTGAACTTAGCCATGCTTGAAAGTGTGCATTCTTCAGTGCAATAAATGTGGGTTTCTTCCATGCATGCATCTGTGCACAGCCTGCCAGCAGCCAGCATCCACAGCTTGTGGTAGAAACATATCTTCTGATCAATGCAGAGCTGAAAGTTGTGTGGCCAAATAAACACAGATCCACATGTAGCCAGCTTGGGCCCCAAAGAATGGAGCCTGCCCAGACTCATATGCCAGGTGTGTCCCAAGTGCAAGGCTAAGAAAGTTGGTTTTTTTATGTTAGTGATATTTTTCAGGCATTTGAAGGTTCTTTTATGTTGTTGGGGTTTTTTTGGTTTTTTTTTTTGTTTGTTTGTTTGGTTTTTTTTTTTGTTTGTTTGTTTGTTTTTTTAATTATTTTTTATTTGGTTAGGGTTTTTTTCTTGTCACATACCACCAGTCAGATTTCTACTTTTAAGACTAGTATCCTCATTTCTGGTTTTATTCATATATATTCATAAAATGTCTGGAGTCAGTTTTTCTACAAAGGGCAGTATTTGAATTGTCATTTCTAATGCTGAAAGGCTGCTGTATATGCTCAGTCTGCCACCTAGGCCTTTCTAATGAAAATATCAATCTGCAGTGGTCTGGGAGCACATTCTGACACCTTTACATATTTTACACCTAATTCTACACGTCACCCCATTGAATGACTTCATTATATGAGGTCAGAGAATAAATAATTTGAGTCTGAGAAGATAGCCTGTAATTTGCCTCTTAGTCGATGTGGACTAATTAGAGTCAAGGGCTATTTACTGAGTTTCCTGGCATTCCACTTCATGTCTGTCTATGTAGGAAAGAGTGTGTTTCAACACACTTAGGGTCAGATTGTGCTTGTTCTGGATTGTGTCACTTTGTTTTGTTCACCTGATGTCAATTTACAGTAAGTAAGAAGTTACATCAAAATATTTTTCCCATTGAGATAATCTGAGTGTGGAGATATTATAAATCTAGCCCTGTTTAGTCCATGCTTAACAGCCTCAATCAAATAATTAAGATAGCTCTTCACCAAAGCTAATACTGTGTGTTCTTCTGTAAAATGGAGTGTTAATATACTTCAGCACTGGAAATAATGGTTTTGCTCCTCTTTTTCACAGCAATATGAAAACTGGCGACCAAACCAGCCAGACAGCTTCTTTTCTGCTGGAGAAGACTGTGTTGTTATAATATGGCATGAGAATGGGCAATGGAATGATGTACCATGCAATTATCACCTTACCTATACCTGCAAGAAAGGAACAGGTACAGACTTTCCAGTAATGATGGAATAATTGTGTAACTTTTATAGGTTAAAATGACAAATTCTAACTGATTTCTGGTGACCAGAATAGTAAGCCCTCAACTGAGTTAGCCTTACAAAGTCATCATTCATCTATATCCACGCATAACATCTCTACCTAATCTGTTCTTGAGTAAGACACAAAAGTGTACGCAGGCTAAATCCAGGTAAATTTCTTAAGTATAGATCTCAGAAAACAAAAAACAAAATGAAAACAACAAAAAACAGCCAACCAAAAACAAAGAAACAAACAAACCAAAAATACAAACAAACATTCATGGCAGGCCTACTTTACTTGCCTCCCATTAAAATCCTACCAATTCTTTCCTGGGATGGCATCACTGTGAAATATGTGGGCAGCAGAAAATTGGCAGGCAGTCAGAGCAGGCAGTTGACCACTGATATGTGCTTAGCTTTTCAGCTTCAGTTGAGCATAGTTTTCATCCATTAAGTAATGCAGACCTTAGTCTTCCTCTTTTTCAAAACTACCTAGTTTAATGGCACCACTGGAATTGGAAGAGCACTTTTGGTTTATATCCCTATAGGAAACCTGACTGTTACCAGGAGCTGTACAGCAGTACTTAAGGACTTGCCCTTGCCTCTCCAGACTGGGAAGGTAAAGAAGCAGCCAAAATCTTATGTGCACTCCATTGTTCCAAATTACCATTTACAACTTTTTGTTGTAACATATTCTCTAGGCCTCGACAAATCCATCAGTTTAAGTGCTTTTAAATGGTCTATTGTTGAGGAAAACTTGAGAAGTATTGAAAATGAGACATTTTTTCTTAAATGCCTGTAATAACTTCACTGATTTTCAGGTTTTGCAGCTTTCCAATGAAAATAATTTTGTGTAAGTATGCCAACCTTTTTGACTCAAATTTACATCAAAAATATAAATCAAAAAGGCAACAACAACCATGCTATCTGCTGTTTTCCAATTGTCATCATTACTGTATTTGGTCTACAAGTTCTCAACTACAGAAAAGACTTTTGTGGATGTGTCTCATGGGAGTCTAGCTGAGGTCCCTTGACATCTTCCCTTAGCCAGGGTTTAGAGTTCAGTACCATATTCAGAAATACATTTACTAACTGGCTTTTTTGGGTTATGTTCCTCTTCCTTTCAGTTGCTTGTGGTCAGCCTCCTGTTGTGGAAAACGCAAAGACCTTTGGGAAGATGAAACCTCGTTATGAGATCAACTCCCTTATTAGATATCACTGCAAAGATGGTTTCATCCAGCGCCACATTCCAACCATCCGGTGTCAAGGGAATGGAAGATGGGATATGCCTAAAATTACTTGCATGAATCGTGAGTTCTTTGAAAGCAAACCAGTGCTGGATCAGAAAAAATAGACTAATTTAAGATTAATAAGTAATGCACATATATTTTAAGTGAAGTGCAGATGTGGTATAACGGATTATGATGGCAATACTGCCCACTCTGTAGGAAAAACCATCAAGTCTCTAAAACTAATGAAAAAGTTCCTCCTCTGTTTTTGCAGAAACCACTAAGATTCTTTTAAGGTAAACAACACCACTCTTGCAAAGCCCCTGAAACCAGAAGGTTCCTAATAATGCTAATAACTGTTTCTGAAACTGGTCTAGTTGTGTTTAAGAGATGCTTCTCTGATCTGTAACATAGTGACAGTACCAGTTACTTATCTGTTAACCTTCCGTTTAATCAAGAATAAATGGAACTGTGATGTGAAGTGTAGCCAACCCATTCATAACTTCATTTCCCTTTTTCCCTCCTTCTCGTTGCAGCATCCACATACCAAAGGACTTACTCTAAGAAATACTACTATAAACATTCTTCATCAGGAAAAGGAACATCGTTAAATTCATCAAAACACTATCATCGCTGGATCAGGACATGGCAGGACTCAAGGCGCTGAGAGCTAAATGGTGAATGGGGATTTCCACCATTTCAGCCAAAGTCATAACTTTCTGTGCCTTTTCTATCACTTATAGGAGTATTATCCAAGTGTTTTCAAACTATGGACTGCGGTAATCAAAATGAATTTTGCAAAAATATGGTGTTTATCAGAAAAATCTAAAAAAAAAAAAAAGGAGAAGTGCTTATGGGGATAAAAGGAAACCATTTCCAGCCTATAAAGATTATTAGTTTTCTATATGCCATCGGTGTGGACCATTTATGATAGATACCAGCCTTCTGCAATATTTAAGCAGCTCAATTTTAGCACCAATGAAAATGTAAATAAGATGATTTTAATGTTGTTTAATTGTGTGTTGTTTTTAAAATCCTGTATATAAAATTAAAAGTCACACTAATTTCAGGCATATTTATGGTTAGAATGGCCTCAGAGGTCTTCAGTCATTTATGACGTTGGTTTTGTGTTGTTTACCTAGGCTGGAAATGGTTGAAATAACTTCACTGACTGAAATTCGCTATTATCAGGTGAAGATAAACACACAAGTTACATGACTATTTGTTGTTTTTTAATGGGAACTGTGCCAATTCCCATCCAAGGTACAGTTTGTGTCCATGCGATGCAAAGTTTAGGCAGAGCACATAAAAGTGGCATGAAGCATGAACTAGGGACTGCAATGTGGAACTTTTTTTCTGCTCTCCATTCCAGCTTCGCCATTCATGAGAAAGGACTGCATGGAGGAGTTGTGTGTGACAAGGAGGGCCTGTAACAATCCAAGTGCTAATACATTAACTTTATCAACCAGGGCCACTTTTTTGAGAAGAAGAAAACAAAAGAAAAAAGAAAAAAATAATTACTTTCATGACATTAACCACAAGGTCTATATTACAGGTCTCTCCATTCTAAAATGGAGATAGACCTGGTGTTTGGGGGATTTTTTTTTTTTTTTTTTTTTGTAAAAAACAAACAAAAATCAAAAAAATAAATAATTTTTTATATATAACCATTTTTTAATCTTTTTATAA
>JANHGN010009893.1:25037-43921 GCA_024605025.1 Megaceryle maxima
GTCAATAACTCTGTACAGCAGCAGCCATTGCATTCATATCTAATTAAGGATCTAAAATACAACTCTAGTATTCTTGCAATTTGCATGGAAATTAGAGCACTAAAATACACACAGTGAAGTTTATTTCCTCAACTGATTTTTTCTTTATGAACTGATCTTGCATACTATTCAAAGAATGCCTTCAAAACACTGTTTTTATTCACTTTTCAGGTGAAATAAAATTGATTAATTTATTTCTAGTCCAGTACTAGGAACAGTCTTGCTAGAACAGGTAAAGCAATTTCATACATGTTATCAAATAATTGCATCATAATGATCCATGTTTTTTCCTCTTTCTCTGGTATGAGTAAGTTGTTGGGACACATTGGATGACCTTTGAAAGCTCCAGGCTCTTTCCTGTTCTTTCCCTTACAGTGTGCGGCAGGATGGTTCCCTTCAGCACCAGGAGTGGGACCCAGAAATAATAGTGATGAGAGAGAGCAGTGCCATCACCTCCTGAGCCTGAGAACCCCAGCTGACCCATTTCCTCTTGTCCTATTACTCATTACTTCGGAGAGGGGACTGACCCCTACCTGGCTACAGCCTCCTTTCAGGTCACAGCTTAGACCAAAATGGTCGGTTTAGAGTTAGGTGTTAGAGGTGTGAGAAGCCTTAAGTTTTCTCCCCTGTTTTCTAACACAGGTATATTGTTGCAGCCCTGGTGGATCCCACGGGCTCTGGCTGGCAGGTGGCTGCACAATGTTGTCCATTACCTGTCTGCCATTACCTGTCATTTTCTGGCTGGCCCCACCAGGGGGGATTTCTACCACGGTAGGGCAGCTCACTCGTAAAAAAAGCACGGAGTGAGCATAGACTTGCTGAAGCGAGGGTGTTGAGGTTATTTTGCAAGCAGGGTGGAGGGCAGAGCTGGGGGAGCAGAGCTGCTTGCTGCTGGCATGCGGGGTGAGGCTGTGGGGGACTCCGGGACCGCTTCTGCAAAGATGCACGGCTAGAAACGTGGGGCTTGCAGTGGCTTGTGCTTCAGGCAAGCCGACGCTAGATGTCACACGGAGGAGGGTTATTGCACCGGGTCCTCTGTCACTCCCTGCTGTGGAAGTGCTCTCAGTGTAGATGTGGCGGCGGCAGCTCAGGGGGCTTGGGGAGCAGCCTGTCAGAGGGCGACTTCTTCTGTTTTAAGTCTTTCATCTGAAGCTACAGATTACCTTGTAATAGATCAGCAGATATACAAACGCCTGGTACCAGAGCAAAGAAAACCTACTCATTTCCTATGTTATCCGAAGGAGGATATAATCTATTCCTGTCACAGCGCTGACAGACGAGATCTGGGTTCTCTTTTTCCAGATCTCATCTAGACTTCAGCATACCTCTAAGTAAAGTGTGATTAGGTTCGTTCGAAGTGGGTAAACTGACATTTGCAGATGATTACTTAAAATTGTGTGTTATGAGACATTTCAGATTGTTGGTGGCAGTTGCTATAGAAATGCAACCTCTTGCTGCAATTACTGACAATGGAAAGCTCAAATGAACCCAAAGCTGCACTAGATGCCTTAGATAAATGACACACATCTTCTGTACATGAGAGCTGTCTGACTCACTTTTAGCTGTTTATCTTTGATCTTTTCATTGATATCCTCAGTTCTCATGCTACATTAGATACTGAATGGAACAGTGAAAAGTTTGGGTTTATGCATCACTCCTGATAGCTCTTTCTTTTTCCTAGCTGTAAAGATCAGTAGCTTTATTAATTAAAGTAAGCCTTACATGTTCCCAAAATTATATAGAATTCTACAAATCATATTTTCAATCCTTTTATGACCTAATCTTTGGAGATACCTTGGGGCAGGTGGGCAACCATGTGTATCTTTATTTCTATTAAAATCACCACAGTTGCACAGTGGCAGTGTGTGAGTTGTCCTGACATTCATTTGCAGAATTTGGCTACTTTTATCACTGAGTAATCTTTTTAAAGTTTAAGCATAGAATTTTTCTGGTCAGAAGAGACCTTCAAGATCGTCAAGTCCAACTGTTAACCCAGCACTTCCAGGTCACCACTAAACCATGTCCATCATCACCACAACTACATGGCTTTTAAATCCCTCCAGGGATTCCACCACGTCCCTGGGCAGCCAGTTCTAGGGTTTGACAGCACTTTTGAGGAAGAAAATTTTCCTTATATCCAACATAAACCTCCCCTGGTGTTACTTGAGGCCATTTCATCTTCTTCTATCGCTTGTTACTTGGGAGAAGAGACTGACTCCCATCTGCCTCCAACCTCATCGCAGGGAGTTGTAAAGAGTGAAAAGGTCACCACCGAGCCTCCTTTTCTCCATGCCTGGTGCCCAGACATCAAAAATTTACAATCACATACTTTGTTTCTCTAATCATCCACAAAGAAAAATAGATAGTGTTTTGATAGCTGCCATTGTCTATTAAATTGTTATGGTTTTGAGAAAAGAATGTATCTGTGATATGGAAGTATCCAATCCAAACAACATAGATTTGCTGGTAAAAATGTGCTAGCTTGAAAATGTAAGGAAAAACACCTCATAATGTAGGCTCAGCAAGTCCTCTACATTTGCAGGCTTCTAAAATCTTTCAAGTGGCTTCCTCCGGCAAGCTAAAGCCTCACTTTCTTTTTCAAGCCTCTTCAACAGTCCATGTCCATATTTTCCTGACACCCTCTCCACCCCAGGTCTGTGAATCAGCATGTGAAAAATACGAGTACCTGGTGAAGCTTTGAAGTCTCAGGCTAGCGGTCCATTTCAACCAGGGCTGGCTTCACACTTACCTCCACACTGTGGCATGTTGTAATCAGCAGGGCTTGCAGGACATCAGCCATCACTTTCTTCTTTGAAAACTGGTTTCAGCGAGCCAAAGTCATCACCCAGGAGATGGACTTTGATGTTACAACTGGCACTGAGTCCTGCCAATTAATTTTTTTAAAGGTTTTCAGCTTTGGTCTCAGAATACTTCTGAACCTCCATCCCAGTTAAACATCAGTGTGATTTCTGGAAAAGCAGCCTGCTGGGTCAGGTAATGTCATGTGGTCATAAATGATGTAGAGAGTGGTGACTAGAATAGCTAAAACCTTAAATTATCATGATATTTTATAATTAGTTGGTTGTCTGGGGGAAGAAAGAGGTGTTACCTCTAATTTAACTACTAAAACAGACATATGGAGTGAAGGAAAAAAAAAACAGAGGATTTAGTATTAGAATTTCTGGTTGTGGATATTGTTTCAAGTTCTGATTTGATGTAGAAATTAGATTAGAGGCTATGCGCATAAAGTGGAGTCCAGCTTTTCAGTAACATCTGATCTCACAAGATTTCTACTACATTTGGTTATAACGTTGTTGATAATATCTCAGAATGGGAGGGACCTGCTTCTCTGTTTGGATAAACCTGAAAACTTGTATTAATCACCATAATCTAGCATATTGAGAGCTGTTGTTAGCAGAAGTTGGTGTGCTAAAAAGCAAGCAGGATCCACTTGTCTGTCCTTTCCCAGGGACTAAGTAGGACAGTAATGCCATTGTGCAAGATTCAATCAGAGCCCTTGTCTGGCGTATTTGATGGTAGGTATCTCCATGGTAGGTGAGGCATTATAATCTCTGACCCCTGCTGACAAAAGTGGTCAATATCAAAATGAAATTTCAAAGCCAAAGTATTTCCATGGACTCAACCTTGCATTTCTAAATTTTTTATGATATTAGTGCAATATCTTATTGAAAGTGTGACACTGTCATTTCTTCATTTATTTGGAATCACAGAACCGCTGAGGTTGGAAGGTATCTCTGGATATCACCCAGTGGAAACCTCGCCGCTCAAAGATGGGTCAACCAGAGCAAACTGTCCAGGGATTTTGAATATATCCACATACTGAGACTCTATAACCTCTTCAGACATCCTATTCCAGTGTTTGACCACACTCACAATAGAAAAGTGTTTTCTTGGGTTCAAATGAGTTTGCACCCAGTGCTTTTTGTCCTGTTACTGGATATCACTGAGAGGAGCCAAGCCCTGTTTTCTTTATTGCCTCCCATCAGATATACTTGTAGATAAGGCCCCTGCAATTTCTTTTCTCCAGGCTGAGCAGTCTCAGCTCTGATTGTAAAACAAATGGTCAAATCCTGTAGGGAATTGCGTGGGCTCTTGCTGGACTTTCTTGGGTATTGCCTTGTGTGTAGTAACATAGAGATCCATTTATATGTATATATGCATATACAAAGAGTGTGTGTGTACATATATTATTAAACAAAAATGTTTATTACACATCATACCCTACAGTTGATAACCTCAAGAGACTTGCTGGAATAACAGGTTTCTTTTTTCTTCACAGGGCGTATGTTCTTCACAGAGACATCAGAGAGTCAATGTTGTGCATATGATACATGCCTAACATAGAGTGGATGCTTGCTGTAAGAAGAAACAAATTCGAGCTGAAAAACATCTAGAATTTAAATCTGTTGTGGTGCAACTGCAAAGCTCAGATGCAGATTAAGTGGGACTGAGAAGAATATTCATTCCTACACAAGTACTGCTAGATGAGAAAGAAGGCGATTTTGCAGCATTCAGTATGGGCACATAATTTCAGACAGATTTCACAGTGTCTCCACATGTGACATGCAAGAACAAAAGTATGAAAGAACAACCTGCTGAGCTGTACCATTGTCAGTAGTACCTGCAGTGCAGAAGTATGTGACCAAACATTACAAAGGTTATTCAGAAGTTATGATGCCATGTGAAAGAACCAGGCAGTAATGTCTTTTCCCTGAATGCCCTGCAAAAGTGTTATCTGACAGATAAGACAATGTCAGCCTTATAATCAAATAAATAATTTACAGCCAGTGTTTGAAGATACTAGTGCCTGGGAATTGGACACTGTATGGAGTGAAATAAGGCTCTCATCATGAAAGGGCAGTGTCAGAGTTCAGGACAGACCAATGGAAACAGAAACACATTTCCATTTGGAAGCCTAAATTTTGTAAAGCTATACTTCAGTGATTGCCTTCTTCCATGATGTCAAGATGTGTGGTGTTTTGAGTAACCTGAAAATTATCCTTTTTTTAGTTGATTTGGTGACATTTTAAATGGAGCTGATTCATACAGTCATAAAGCAATGAAACAACCCCTATGCAGGCAGTCTTTAAAGATTATTTTATTGTGACCTTGGAGTTAACAGTCTATCTAGCTGTTAATGACTTGCTGCAGGATTTAGCATTTATTCCTCACCTCGATGATGGTTTCAGTCCTCAACCCAGAAGAGGTGGTCACCAGAAGCTTGAGTGCCAACAGAGCTCCTCCTGTGGTAGCTAGGGGCAAGCATCTTCCCTTGTACAAAACTTTCTGTGAAGCCACTGGCAATGAAACCACGACATGGGGGCCCTGGACTTGCGTACTGAAGGTGAATTTTGAATTGATGTGGGTTATTTTCTCTTGTGCTCACAAGAAGATTCCAGCCTTGAACCAAGTAGAGTCACAGGGTGACCAACCATTGCTGAGTTAGGAGAGAAATAGTCTTTTCATAAGCTGTTGACAGCTGGCCAGTACTCTGACTTGTTTTGCATGTTTACATTTGTGCCCAGTTGGCTGCATTCATATGGGATCACTTGAGGATCAGGTTGTAACTCTATCATGAAGCAAATGTGACTCTTAATGTGAATAATGGCTTGGTTGTGCTTTGTTTTTCCATCCTATGCTGAAGAAATAAAAGGCATCTGGTCTAGATCTATATTTTTTTTAAAAACCTAAATGTTCTTGTTGGTTTGGTTAAATGTCTGGTCACATGATTGAAACCTCATTTGAGCTTGGATGCAACCCACTATTGACAAGTAACAAAAAATTGCTCAATATTAGAAACAAAGTAATTATTTTCTCTTCCCTCTTTTCCAGACTTATGTTTTGGTTTGTTTTTTTTTTTCCTTAATTTTTAATTATTCATGTCTTCTGGGATGCTTTGTTATTTGGAAGACACATTTTTACTTTCCTGTTCTCTTCATGACTTCTTTTTGCCTACCCCTGGCCTTGCCCTAGACTTTTCTTAAAATATTGATACTGACAAATTTATTAGTATGGCAGTAAACTGGCCAAGTTGGAAACATACCCTAATTTTAGAAATTGTGCAAATAAAGTGGCATGCAGGCAGCTTAGAGCAAAAATGATCCACAATGGTATCTGCACAGTTTCTTCTGTCAGTGATACAGACCTCTGCAACTTTCGCATGGGTTTTTATTTCTTTTAAAAACATTTGTCTCCAGAGTCACTCTGCAAAACAAAAGCAGTGTTCGTATATAATTCAAAGTATTTCCGTGGAAGGTGATGCTTAAGTTTACTTTCTGTTGTTTTTTGTCAGGAAACTAAACAGTGGAGATCCTTAGAGACCTGCCTGAAGACCCAGGCATGCTCTAAACTGAGAACTGTGGCATCCCACACATGGGGACTAGCCACAGAGATAAATGTACATCTGGCTGTTCCATATTAAATATAATTTATAAGGACTACAGCAATTGTAGCAAGTAACAATAAATGTATAAAAAGAACACTGAGAAATTGTTTTCAATGCTTATTTTAGGCCCTCCATCCACAAACACCCTTTAAGGTCTGTAGAAGTTTTCCAAGTGTGCAGTAGAGGAATCCCTTCTTGGTTGCGAGTATGGGCCAGCTCTGAGTGACACAGACAGGCCTTGCTGTGTATGGTTAGGGACAGCCTGGAAAATGGGATCAGAGGAAGGTTTGCTGAATAAGTATTCTTCCCTTAATACTGGGGCTGCTGTAAAAATTGACTTTTTGTTTTAAATTGCAAGAGCAATTAAATCATGTGCCTCTGCTGCATTTCCAGAGTGCAGCATCTTCAGTGTCTTCACTCAAAACTCATCAAAGAGTGTCAAAGATTGGGAAATGTATAGGCATTTGCACACCTTCTGCAAGAGGAATGTCTTTAATACAATCCAAGTCAGTTTTCCATCTACTTTTAATTGACTGAATAATTCAAAGGGGTTGACATAGTGCTAAGGATCAAACACAACATCTGGACGTGCCAAATGCACCGGTCATTCAGAGACAAAGGTTACTTTAGCTAGCTAAAATCTCCTCCAAAGTGAAATTTGTTTATCTAAAATTTGTTTACTGTGAAATATCTGTAAGCTGATGTTATGAGATTTTTTTATTATTATTTTTAAGGGTTTTTGGTAATTTGTTTAATACAAGCTCAGCTTCTTTTTCAGTCATGGAAGTAGTTGGTGAAACAGGCAAACTTCCCTACAGTTCAAACAGTAATGAAGTGCATTTACTTATATTTATTCAAAATTGGGCAAGAAATAAAATGTTCTAATTGTATGAGTACACATAAAAGAAAACCCAAAAAATGAGGAGTCTTAAATGTTTCTTATGAAAAAGTGGAGTCAGATTGTGGCTGTGCTCTGATGTGCTTCTCTCCCTGACCAGAGCCCTGAGCCTCCACAGACCTGTCATTTGGTCCCTGTGTTGAAAATAACAACTTTCACCATCAGTTGGGATTGATCTGCACACGCTTGCAGCACATTCATTTCCAAGACCTCTTGGGGGTCTCTTTGGAAAACTCCCACTGCCCTGGAAGGAAAAAAGTGTGACCCCTTTGACATAAATTTGACCTCCAGGACATCTCAATAAGAGCACATTTCTTCTCAGTCTCTGCTGATTTCTTTTCAGGGCAGCTGCTCACTTGTCTGCTGATGCTTAGAGGCAGTGGTCTCACAGGTTTTGCCTCAGTGGCCTGGGACCTAGAGCCTAGACCCTGCCACCACTACATAAAGTTACTAATGTCTTACTCTCTGAGCAACCAGCAAGACTTTCCTTGCCAAAAGGTGCCACACACTTGTAGCAGAGGTCCATGTATTTTATCAGTTGCTTTCCCCAGACCCTGCCAAGCAGGGGAAGTTTCAGCTTGTGACCATATCAGAAGTGCCACAGATCACAGCTATTTCAAGTCCCATTTAACAGCAGGGGAAGTACAATATGAAATGCACTGGCAGGTTCAAAGGGATGAAGGGGCAGACCATCTGATAAAAAGTAATCTGCATTTCTTCACTGCAATACTTTATTGCAGCAGAGGTGTAGCTGTGGCGGTGCATGACAGCAGCTAGGCAACAAAAGAGACCTGCAAACATTGTACAAAGTGCTAAGCTGTGAGACAAGAATTTGGTTAAGACACTTTCATGACTTCTGTGACCACAGCTGTGAACTCCAGCTGGGACGCAGACAAAACTTGCTGATTTCTTGTTGAGAGATGGTAAGCAGCAGGACTATCTCTTCAAAAGACATCTGGCAGTTTATCTTGAGATGTCCAGTCGATGAGGCTAAATCAACATTTAAGATGAAGGGGTTAGCGATCTCTCTTTTCTCTACACTGCAGGCCCAAAGTCCCCTCCCGTCTGATTTATGAGTTCCTGCTGGCTTCCAAATGGCCCCTGATCCTCCCTCTGAAATTTGAGACCTGGAGGACCCTCCTGAAGTTTCTCCTTCACATTCTAGGGAAAAAAAAACCAAGTTTTCTGATGGGTGTTTTCTGCTTATCACTCTTCTATCTTATCGCTATATATGTTATAAGAGGAGAATGGCTATGGATTTTTACATATCAGCTAACTCCTTTAGTAGGCATCATTTGGAATAAACTATTGTGTTGCTATTCAGTTAGATAATTGGGTTTATGTTTAATCTGTAGTGAGCACTGCTTGATTCCTACAGCTGTAGTGTCTCTGTGCCTGAGAGCAATCTGGATGAGGCAGGGAAAAATTATTTCCATTTTAGATGAGACACAGACAGAAGATACAGAAATGAGTTGTGTAAGATGACACAGCGGTTCTGTGCTGAATAAAATGCTTGAGTGCAGTACAAAAATGAAGTCTCTTAACCAGCTACACTAACCACTTTTCAGCACCTTAGGAGAGACCTTGTTGTAAGAGAGAAGACTTACTGATCAAGTGGCAGGCCATTCCAAAAAATCAATCCAAAGTGAAGTGTTCATTGGATGGCTTCCAATGAAATTTATTCCATGACATTCTCCTGACAGGTTTCTTGAAAGTGTTCAATGCTTGAGACAAATTGATAATGTTTGAAATTTTGCAGCTGGAAGTATTAGTTTTGTGTGTTTTGTTTGGGGGGTTTTGATGTTGTGGGTTGTTTTTTTTTTCTAGATTGGCCCTGATTATTTCTTCTATTATCTTGGTGCTCATTGAAGTACGCTGCTGTGACTTAACATGGAAATCTTTGGCTGCTATGACATATCTGAGCATTGGCACTTGATGCTTTTGGCAGGAGGAAAGTGGATGCAGTGGCATATTTGAGACATCCCTCAACTTCCCAATGTGATCCTTTTCCTGAGTTTTGAAACCAGTATTTCATGTCCCAGCATTAAGCATGAAAAATAAAATATTGTTTCAGTAGAGGCTGCCTGATGCTGGGGAACCTTGTGAAAAGCCTTTCTGAATCTTTGTGTCTTTGTCTTGTGAGAGGTGAACAGTCTGGCTAGGACAGGACCTAGATTCACTTCAAATACATGTCCATAAAACAACAAAGGATCACGAGACTGTCTGGCTCTTAGAAAGTCTTTGGCCACATGCCATTAAATCTTGTGGATATTTGTAAGTAAGGCAGGAACCTTACTGGAGACTCTAACTCTGTGATGACTTGTGACTCTTAAAGAGTTTAAAGAACTTATCCATTCAAGATAAGTTGTTTTAAATTATCAAGACAGATTTAGGAGATGTGATGGGAACTTGATAGCTGGTGTACCTTGTCTTCTGTGTTGTATATCAGTAGCCCTGACGAGACTAGTTGGACACATTCATTTTGGTGCTTGTAAGTATGAAAAAAAGAGTGGGTGAAACCTAAAAGTGTGACTGCAATTAGGTTTGTTTAAAACAAATACCACATTCTACTTCAAAGGTCTTGAATTTAGTTTTCTTAAGCAAATTTAGTGTCTTTGTGGGCCTTGTCAGCAGTGCTGCTAACATAGCATGAAGCAGTAACACATAAAAAAAGAGATTCCACCCTTCCCAGGACAGTCATTGCTTTATCTCCTAAAATCTTGATGCTGTGCTGATCAAGAGGAGAACAGTGATTTCTTTACCTTATTTTGTTGTGCAGAGCACTTGATACAAGACAAGCTACTTGCAGGCACTTTTTTTGAGTTACTTATATGAGTAATAGGAATTTGCTGAATTTTCAAGGCTCTAAGTTTTCTTTCAAAAATGGGTGGTCTTTTCTATCTTTCTTTGATAGGTGTCCAATTCCTAAATGCTGATGCATTTTTGAAGGTGGCATATATCAGCAAAAAGCACTTCAGAATTAAGAGCCCTGCTGTTTTTAACCAGAAGATGTGAAAAATTCTGCATTCATCTGCTTCCCCCCCCATTTTCTTTGTTATGATCAGTCTCTGAAACAACTTGCCACTGTCCTTTTTCATTAAGTAATCTACTGAGCCAAAATATTATTCAGCCAAACATAAGTGCCAAGAAAAACTGATTGATATACACAATACAATGAATCATTTGAGGTTCAGCTGAGACCTTGGTCTTTAGTGCTTACAGCTGACATGTATGATTGCTCAGTGCAATAACATGTTTTGCTGTGGTTTGTGTTCAAGGGTGCTTATGCTCTTTGTCAGAACAATAATATTTAGAGACTCACACTGTTCTGTATAAGGTAAATCCAAACTTACATGGGTTTTTATGCTGTTTTCTTAAGCCAATTTTGCTGCATACACTTGGAACCTTCACAAGTCTACACTGGAAATATAGCTAGGTTAAAATGCAAGCATGTACTGTCTGTGAGACTTGGGGAACCAGAAACGGGACATGAAGTTTTTGAGGCAACTTGACTTGAGGGTCCAGGCACTTAGGAGGAAGGGCATCCTCAAAATATGTCAGAGAAGCAAATATTTACCATGACTAGAAACCTGGAAGTACCTTTGTCTGCTTCTAAAGCAACCAAAATTTGTGGGTTCTATGCAACTGGACAAGAAAACTCAGCTTTACTGTGTGGAGTTTGCCTTTAAAGATGTTGTCATTGGACAAACTGCTGACGGGTTATCCTAGGTTGTTTAGTTTAGGTTTTTTTTTTTGTTTTCTTCACTCTGCCTGGAATTAGGAGCAGCCAGCCAGGCAGATGCATGTCAAAAGCAATGCCAAAGCCTCGCTGTCCCATACAACAAGAAGTTGTGCAAGATGTCTGAGTCAGTGCTGGGTTGTGGATCCATAGAGCCAAAGACACAATACTCAGTTTGCAGTAGTGGTGGGATTTGCTTTATTAGGATGCTCTGTCACTGCTGATGAGCGCTGCCTTTCTTCAGAACCAGTCCTCCTATGCACAAGGTAGTGTTGCTTCACAAGGTCATGTCTATTATGCAAGAAAATATGCCCTTGAATATCCCCAGAAAAATATTTGTTTCCACAATTATTCCTAATTCTGGGTAAATGATCAAAGCAAGCCTAAGGACGAGTCTGTGACAATAGGCATTGTAAAAGTAGTTGCTAGGGTACATCAGCCATACTTGCCATGCTGTGAAATGCACTCTGCTATCTCATTTTCTCCTCCCTCTTTTCTTTGGCACAGGTCTAGAGATTTCTCAACCTCTGTGCAGTCTGGAGCACAAACCTCTGCATGAGCACACTCCAGTATGGTAACGAGAACAGTCATCTGCAGCCAGGGGAGATAAAAATGTATACTCTCTTCTCAGACACTTCAAGACCATCCAAGAATCAGGATAACAGATCTGGAGATGCCATAAAGCAGTCGAGTTTGTAGTAAACATACGCTTTCTTAATAAACATGAGAAATTATGGGAAGAAGAGCGAAAAATTTTGAGTTTGAAAAGTTCAATTATTCCTGGAAATAGGAATTGATGTTTTGTTGGCTGTTTGTTTTTTTGTTTGTTTGTTTGGTTGGTTGGTTGGTTTTTTGTTTTGTTTCTTTGTTTGTGTTTTTTGTTTGGTTGGTTTTTTGTTTGGTTGGTTGGTTTGTTTTGTTTTTAATAGAACATAATGATATGTGAACCTTCACCCTGATCCTAACCTTTTCTTTTCTTTCAGACTGTGCTAACTCAGTGTTGTCTGTACAGCAGGACACATGTTGTAGGTAGAAAAGCTATTGTAAACAAATGCAGATTCCTAAATTGACAGGACTAAGTATGGCAACATGGATGCAGGTTGGGTCAATTAGGCTTTTATTTTGGCACTTCTGTAACAGTAATGGGGTTACACTGTCTTTCCCAGTCAGGCCAGTTTTCCCTGCATTTACTCTGTTGAAGACCTTAACTTGTCAATGAGGCCCTTTCTTCTTTCTTGGTTGGAAAGCCCCAGTGCTGGTGAGAGAGATCAGCTGAGGAATGCCTACTGCTTTCATAAATACCATTAGGGCCTTTTTTCAATTCAGAAGGGACAATTTCCATTATCTTTCATGTAGAATTTGTACTCTATGAAACCATAAAATTAATTTAGTGACTTCCAGATCTATCCCAATTATTTGTTAAGTGCTATCTCTTAAGAAGTTATCTGGTCTTGATTTAAAGGCTAGGAAAATAATTTAAACTGATGGAGAAATTCCACAAATGACAAACTCCATCAAACTGACTGGTCTCAATCTGATTAAAACAATACTTTAGATATTGGTTGTCATAATATTTATTCTTTTGAGGAGTCAGGAAAGAATGACCAGACTTTTTCTGACATTTTGCCTTCAAACTATAGTTTTGTACTGCCAAGTTTTAATTGTAATTCCTTTTTACATTAGAAGTCGGTCACTAAGTCAATATAAACTTAATGTAATGGGAGTTTCAAAGTGAGGTTTTAAATACTGATCTAAACTCATTATGAGCATGAACTGACACAGAGTTATAGCTGTGTGAGTTCAAAAATAAATTAGGCCAGTAAGTGAATGTGGGAATTAAATGGCACATCCCAACTCAGTTTTCACTCATTCTTTTATTCATTAACCTCAGTGCATATGTCTCTCCCTCTGACTAAGTGCAGAGTGTGCAATAGGTGTGGTAGCACACAGAGATAAGAGCAACAATTGGAACTCTGCTCTGCTTCAGGAAGGTCAGAAGGTTATATCATGGTTCTGTCCAATGGATGGTCAGGGCCTGACAAATCATATTTCTCAGCAAATTTTGGTTTCAGTGACAGATTCTGAGCATCAGTAATTCAAAACCCACCCTGTGCAATGCAATGATCAGGGTAAAAAGGGTAACAGCAAACATAGGGCTTCAAAGACACCCTAGGAGGTGTCAGCAGTTATTTACCTCTGTGGTGTCATCTGGTAGTTTCAGTTACTGGACTTTTCTTCTCAAATACCCCTTCCATGAATAATAGAAGAGTAACAAAACCAGTTTTGAACCCACTTTGGAGGGTGCCACAGTGCTGAACTCCATAGTGATCTTGCTTTGAAGGACTTAGGTTTTTCTAGTAAAAGGACTTCTGGGACCTAAGACTTTTTGCTGTTTATCTGGTTGGGTATCAGAGTAAACTCCAGCTGAAGTCATTCTAATGTGATGGTATAAAATTAAAGAATACAAAAGGAAAAACAGGTTAAGTGTAGAGTCAGAAATGGTAGAATCCCAAACTCCCCAGATCATAAGTGAAAATTCTGCAGAACTGATCTCTGGTATCTCCTCCCCTCACAGAAAAGATACCTGCTTGGCTCTATGGCCTGTACCAATGAGTTCTTCCTCTCTGCTTTTCTGAGAAGTCATAGAGAAACAAGCAATAAGGAATCCCTGCCTGCTGCACCACACTACAGAACCAACCTATTTCATTTTTCCTGTGTGGAAACATCATTAAAAGCCATTTTTCTTCTAATTAATTGGGGCAGTGTTTTACTCATGTCTAGATTTGAGTTCCTGAACAGAAGTCATACTTTTACAGACATCAGTACATTTAAACTCAGAAAAAAAATTAAAGGGGTCAGGGAAAAATATTTTCTCTTTCAGCTTCTAAAAAATAGAATAAATTCTGCATTTTTTGATTTTGGCAAAGACTGAGTGGATGCCAGCCAGCAAGTAAGTAAAATACAGTCAAAGACTGCCCTTGTCCACATGTTTAAAATGGACTACCAAAAATGCATCATTTTTTCCAACATTTTTGTTGGGTGGAGCATGGAAGGTGATTCCCCCTTCACACCCTTACATAAATATTTATACAGAACAGCTTTAGCTTAACCTGAAAGGAAAATTCTAAGAGTGCTTCAGAAAGCCTGTGGTAGGAAATAAAAACTTAAAACAATTTCCATTAAATTGCTGGCTCTGAACATGATGTCGTGGGCTTGGCATATATCATGGGTTTTGAGTGAAACAAACGGCCCTACAGAAAACACTGAAGTTTTAGACTACATCTTCACAAACTGTCTCTGTTGCTCACTAACCACTGGAAAAGGAGAGGAGGAAATGCTTTACTGCCTTGGGAGGGCACATTAAATAAGCCTGCTGTCCTTTTCTACCTCCTCACTGAAAAGGAGAAGAATAGTGAAAGGATACCCTATCTGGGGAAAAAGAAATACATAGCATCACAGACACAAAGCTTATGTATAAAGGATCATTGGACAAGCACTTTGTTGTTTTTTTTTTTTCTTCCCCAAAAATAAAGAGGCCTTTTGTAAGGGTTGAAGGTTTGCTTTTGCTTGGTTTGTTACAGCTGAACCAGCTTGGGTGGTGCTCTCCCTTCCTAACCCAGCAAAGGGAGAAACCAGGAGCAGGGCTGAATTCAGTATTTGGGGAACAGTACTGAGCTGAGTACCGAATTTAGACCTGTCCATGGTTTTTCCTGTGCTGGGTTAGGTTAAGCCTCATAATTTTTAAGTGACCCAATCCCAAGCGCTGCAGTTAGAGGCTTCAAAACCTGGCAAAGACAGAGCTGAGACTGGAAAATGATCTCAGCTGAACTTGCTGCCCTGAATTTACCTTACACTTCATGCTTGTGGACCAGCACTGGTAACGTTCCCTCTCCTTGAGCTGTGACATGATGGCATGGGTCAGGTACCTGCCCAGCATCATGGGCCCATGTTTGTACATGTGCACTGGATACAGCCCTCCCACTGCGGGTAAACCTTGAGACTCCCCTTCACCTTCCGTGCTGTGGACCCTGCTTACCCTGTCACAAATAAAGAAAGCCAAGAAAAGACTGCTTTTTGCAAGACAGCAGAGGTGGCCCATTCTACTCCTGCAGTTTCATTTATAAAGGATAGCAGCTGACTGCTTGGCTACTAATTTGGAATTATTTTGACTGAGCTTGAGAATAATGCTAATGCATTTTAACCTAAAAGTGAACATAGAGATCCTTTTAAAACAGTAAATTGTCCTTGTTGTGCAAGGCAACTGTTGTATTCATTCCTTTGTGTTCCCATAATGTGTGAAGTACATCTGGGGACACCAGAGATGACCTCACAGTGACGTGCCAGTGGGCTTCTGCTCCTGGTTAAGTGTCTGGGAAAGTGATGAGTAAAGGAGTAAAGTCATCTTCTCTCATCCTGTCATCACTATTACAACCGAAGTTGCTATTTTGGTCATGGCCATATAAAATACACACATGTCACCTAAGAGTTTGGCTAAAAAACTTTGCATGTCTAGGCCACCTGCAAATTTGATTTAAATGTTATTTTGTATATTTAATATAATTCCAAGAATTAGAACACCAAGAATTATCATGCCTTATACAAGTAAAGCAAAACTGTAGGAAGAGGTATAACAAGCCCACCACAGCTTTATGACATGAGAGGTGCCAGCTTCTGGCAGTCCAGTTTATTTCCAAGTTTATTCCAGTTTATTTATGGCAGGTACCACTTTGCAGTTGCTTTGTTGACTCTTCCTACTTGAAACTACAGTTCAGCATATCTGCTACCAGTCAGGCCTAAATTGCTTGGTGTAATCAGCCAATTAGCTGTCGTTATCAAGCCTTAAGGTATCTCTCCCTATCTGTGCTCCCCGTAAACTACTTAAATACTTGAATGTTCATAATGTTCAGTACCTTTCATTTTATTTTCAGGTTTCTGTTCAGCTGTTCTGTGCAGCCTATGGACTTGCACTCTGGTTATCCTTGCAAATGAAACAACATCCTTCATTGTGGCTCCTGGAAAAAGACTGAAATATGATGTTATACTGGAAGAGTTGTAAGGAGGTTATCTTTGGTTCAGAATAACTCATTAATGTTACTTTTAGAGGACTTAAACCTTGAGTCCTTCATTTTCTGGCTCAAAAATCAATGATCCATCCAGGACCTGGAGAAGCCTACAATAGGAGTGATTGAGGAGATGAGTGTAACTCTGGAGCTATTTCTGAACAGCTGGTCTGGACATCATGATTCCAGCAGTCCTGGACATCATGTGGCAGTCTCCCTTGTCCCATGTGGCCTTTCTGGAAGTGCCAGACCCCATAGGAACACAAGCTGTGGGTGTGCAAAAAGCATGTTTTCTGCTCACACCCTTTTCTGGACACTCTTTGTACATCCCTTTTGGTCACACAAGCAAGTATTTGCAGAGAGGGGATGGAAGGGCCGTGGCTACCTCCCTGTGTAATTAGCTGCTGCCCCATTCCCACAACAGCTATGTCCATCAATAAAAACAGTGTCTCTCAGGCTCATCTGATTAATTTCTCCAAGCTAGGTATACATATAATCCTATGCATCAGGGATAAAAGTCCGAGTATTTTGGTTAAGGTTATGATTTGGTGGGGCAGAGAGACTTCAGAGTCCTTGTCCTTGTGTTATCGAAATGCTGTTTGTCCTTTTTTCACTCAATGAGGTCAGGTTCAGAGAATGAATTAATGAAATATACATACTGCTTTGCACTTTTAATGCTTATAAATAGGCATTTACCAAATGGGCAGGGAATCTTTAAACAGCAGAACAAACATTATAGCTGTATGACAAATCATTGCAACAAATTTTTACTGAAGAGTTCTGATTAATAAACCATTACTTTACATTTGGGAAATGTGGTGGATTTATTAATGTGGACTTTTAATCCCTGCCACGATGGAAATATTCAGCAGTGTTCTTCAGATACGTGATCTCAAAAGTTCCTGTTCATAAATCTAAGTCATATTTCCCAGATAAAATTTTTAGTCTGCTAAATACAGTTTAGTCAAAGACTTTCTAAAAAAGTGTTTCTGTTTTAGCATATGGCTTAGATGGACTTCTGTTTCAAAGTTGGCTGAAATGATTGCCTGATTTGTAAAGGAAATGAAGTTTAAAAACTATTCAAGAACAGCTGTGAAATGCTAATTGATCTTGGCCTCATCTTCCCACCAACATGCATAAATTCTGTCCCCAGTGTAGTCACAAGGGAGACTTATAGGCATGGAAATCACTATTTTGTGGGGTACAAGTTTTCATCATTCCTGCTGAAAAATACCTCTGAGCAGAGGCCTTTTCAGGTCATGTGCAGCCAGGAGGCTGAGGTGTGTGTGGCTGCACACATAAGAAAGGGGCTGCCCCACCAGCATCTGCAAGTGAGAAAAGTTCTGTATATATCTTGCTTGCAGTGGGTGAAGCTTGACAAGTCTAACTGTATGACCTCACAATCTCCTTTGTATTTTCACTTTGGTCTCTTGCTTTCCTAACTGGGATGATCTATGTTTTATACAGATTGTATAAATAGTATTTAGTTTTTCTTACCTTTCTAATCTAGGACAGATGTGCAGAGCTGGCAGGTTTTTTTATTTAGAAGCAGAACACACCTAAACCATACCAGATTTTGTTTTGGATGACTGGAAGGCCAGGTCCTTATCTGCCACAATGTCACTGCTGCAATGTTTGGTCTACTTAGAAAACAGTAAAGCTGTATAGGCAAGACAGATCTTTGTCTTGCTTGGCAGACAAATTTCAGTGTGAGGGGGCTTGGAACAAAAAGAAGAGGGGAAGATCATTAGAAATCACCTGTGTCTCTGTCTGGGAAGATTTTCTACATCTTTTGATATGATTGTCTGGATATTTGCTCAAGCTATCTTTGGTATGGATGCTCTTCCCAAGGCCTTGTCGTGACCCTTCCATAACTGAGGAATGTTATTTAGAAAAGTGTGGGTAAGGCTTTATTAAGCCACTCTAAGATTTACCCTGAAGTCTGCTTGCAGCTGGGAAACCAAGACAGAGATTGTGATCATCTACAGAAAAACCTTTCAATGTAGATTAAATTCAACCCTGTAACCATCCGTATCTTCTAACACCAAAAGTGTTGGAGAGACATGAATTTTCTCTCAAGAATAAACTGATTGTGCTGCTGAGGAAGACCATAACTATCCTGAAGTTGC
This sequence comes from Megaceryle maxima, assembly GCA_024605025.1. Classification (NCBI taxonomy): domain Eukaryota; kingdom Metazoa; phylum Chordata; class Aves; order Coraciiformes; family Cerylidae; genus Megaceryle; species Megaceryle maxima. Next base: position 43,309 of record JANHGN010009893.1, read on the forward strand.
AGTGAATATTTTGGATTTCTCTATAGCAGCCACCTGTGTCATTCCCAGAGCCATGAATCTTTAGCACTGACAGGTCCACAATACACTTACATGTCCCATAATATACAATAACTAGTGAGCCAGCTGGTCTGTATTATAGAAAAAGGTCTGTGCATTGCAGTTGCATGGCAGCTGTGCCTTTGCTTGGCTCTCCTGCTTGACAGTACTCTCCACTTTTAAAATGGTCCTTGCCCTTGGCCAAGAAACATAGAAATGTCTGGGTTGGAAGGGACCTCTAGAGGTCATCTTGTCCAACCTCTCCTGCTGAAAGCAGGGACATCCTCAACCAGAGCAGCTTGCTCAGACCTCTGTCAAGCCCCACCTTGAATGTCTCCAGCAATGGGGCCTCAACCACCTCCCTGGGCAACCTGTTCAAGTGCTCCACCACCCTCTTGTTAAAAACTTCCTCCTTATTTCTAATCTAAATCTACTCTTTCCTAATTTAAAACCATTGCCCCTTGTCCTTTCACTCCAGGCCTTTGTAAACAGGCCCTCTCCAGTCTATTTGTAAGCTCCCTTCAGGTCCTGGAAGGTGGCTATTAGGTCTCTCTGGAGCCTTCTTTTCTCCAGAATG
>JANHGN010009893.1:80052-91744 GCA_024605025.1 Megaceryle maxima
CTTCTCTAGTTCTGCTAGCCACACTATTCCTGATGGAGACCAGGATGCCATTGGCCTTCTTGGCCACCTGGGCACACTGCTGGCTCACATTCATCTGTTTGTCAATCAACACCCCCAGGTCCCTTTCTGCTGAGCAGGTTTCCAGTCACTTCTCCCCAAGCCTGTGACATTGCAGGGGGCTCTTGTGGCCCAAGTGCAGGAGTTGGCACTTGGCCTTTTTGATCCCCTGTGATTGGCATCAGCTAATTGAACCACAATGACCAAGTCCATATGAAGAGCCCTCCTTCCCACAAGTAAATCAACACTCCCACCGATCTTAGTGTTTTCTGCAAATTTACCAAGTGTGCGCTCAATCTCCTCATCAAGGTTGTTGATAAAGATGTCAAATACGAGTGGCCCCAGCACTGAGCCCCGGGGAACACCACTTGTGACCAGGCAGAAACTGGATTTATGTTCATTCCCCACTGCTCTCTGGGTCTGGCCATCTAGCCTGTGTTTGACCCAGCAGAGTGTGAACTCATCCAGGGCTAAGGCAGTCACCAAGTGGGTCACCTTGTTGCAGAAGGGACATGAGATTTGTTTATCAGAACCTGCCCTTCATGAACCTGTGCTGCTTGGACCTGATCACCTTGTTGTCCTGTAAAAGGTGTGTTACGGCACTCAAGATGATTTGTTCCATGACCCTCCCCTGGTACTGAGGCCCTTCTTGTATATTGGCATCACATTTGCTAATCTCAAGTCCTCTGGGACCTCCCCAGTTAGCCAAGGCTGCAGGTAGATCACCATATGACTTAGTGCAGCTTTGTGGCAGAGCGAAATCCCAAACCCGATGGGCTTCCACAATGCAGGGAGGAAGGAAAAACAAATTAATAGTAAAAATACTAGTTTCAAGCAGTTTTATTATTTTATGATTTGCAGTCTGTATGTTTCAGAGCCTGAAGCAGATGATGTGCAAAGCTCATAGTAGAGCTCAATCTGAAGCTTTTTTTCAGCCTTCACAGAATCACAAAATGATTTGGTTTGGAAGGCAACTTTAAAGATGGTCTAGTCCTTGATGGAATAAACTCTTGAGATTTCAATGAATTTTCATGGACAGAACGGTCCATCTCAACACTTTTATCAGCTTTGAACTATTTAGCACTTGCAGACAACACTATATACATGTTGAAGGACTAGTAATAAGCAAAATGTATGACTTGTAAATTACGCTAACCTGCTGACTAAGCAAGTTAATCATACACAGATTAAAGAAAAGTAATGTTTATTTGGTTTAATTATCTCCACAAATTTAATCTTCCACGTAGATAAATAAAGTTCAGAGATAAGAAACTGCATTATGCTATATTTATTAGACACTGGTGTCACATTTGAAATTTACCCTGGGGAACAAATTTTCATAATCTTACAACAGTGACATGTCTTCATTTTGATATAACACATTCTTTTGACCTTCATCCTGTGAGTTTCCTTAGAGTGAAACCAGCTATCTGCTATTCCTTATTTGACCTTGACAATCCAAGTGCCTATTTTATTAGGTGCAGGGTACATTTAGCTTCTGTGACTTTCCTGTAAACTTCTAAATGTTCAGGTTTTCTTAGTAGCCTACCTTATCTTGGTAATTCATATTTACACAAACACTCAGATATCATAATTTGCCAGCTCTTGAGAGAAAGGAATCAAACTTTAAAGATAGAGAAAGAACAATAATGCTGCATTTCTTAATTTTGCAAGGCTAATTTTGACCAGCCTCAAGAAATATATACATGAAAGCAGGAAAATTCCTGTTAGTTCTGCCTGTCCTTACTGCATAAATCCTCTAGTTTTTCTTATACAGTATGACCCTCAATGACTGAAGCTGGGACTGAAAAAAACAGCTGCATTGTACTGCAGACTCAAATCCTGCTACAGCTACAAGCTCTAGGATTCAAACTTGAACCAAACAGGATTATGCAGAAGTCCAGTGTTATACGTAGTATGAATTAAAGGTATGAGGAAAGACACATTTCTTTTGGGGTAAGCTACTTTTTTATTTTATTTTTTTTTAACTTTGGTTTAAATTGCCCAGTTATGACCTCTGATGTGCTGAGCCTTTTTAAATAACAAGCAGCAATATTTTTCTGTAATGTGAAGAACTATGTATGACAGTCTTTTTAATATCAAAGTTATTTCACAATAAGCTAAAGATATGTCAACCCATTGCAGTTGCTTATTATTTTAGGATGCATGGGATTTTTTTTCTTTATTTTAAAACATGCTGTACTTTACTCACTAATCTTTGCAAGGTTGTGACTGAGTCCTATTAAACAGTGCAACTTTCAGGTTTTTACTCTCCTTAGGAGTAATCGTAATGCAACAGAAACAGAAAAGAAAAGGTTAGGTCAACAGTAATAGCAGTATTTAGAAAATAGTGCAGCAGAATAAAAAAAAAAAAAAAAAGGTATCTTTAGGTACATTATTCCTCAGCAATCTCAAGATAGTGGCATTTTGTCACGTATTTCCTTACCTTGAATGTGAACAATTCTTTCATGCTCCAGACTTGAGTTGTCGGGGTGAGGTTCAGCCCAGCAGACAGCAATCAGCACCAGAAAAAGTAGACTCTTCATCTTTATAGCCAAAAGAATCTTCTTCACTGTAAGGGCATCACATACAAAAAGGCTTGTGAATGTTTTGAAACCTTCACAGTGTTGCACTGTACAACTTGTTATAGCAAAGATCTTATGAGGGATCTATTTAACCCACTCAGCTGAAAAGGTTAAAACAGCTACTAATATTTTAGGCATGAAGACTGGAACTTTTTATCATGGACTTTCATTAAATGAAACTGACATTCCATATTTGACTCTATCTATGCAGAAATGCAACATGAAAAAATCAAAGTACACACACAAATATCCATAACCCAAATTCCTTGAAAGACCATATGTAAGCAATGCCTGTGTTTCAAAAAAAGGTTCTAGTGTACTTTTGCTTTTCGAGTCCTATTCTAGATCTGGTCTGTAAACACAATTAAAACAATAAAAGCTCTTAGTATGGCTATATGCACTGCCTGATGCAATCTGCTGGTTTTAGATTTTCGAGACTAAAACAATCTTCTCATAGGTTTTGTCATTTCAATCAAGACTGCAAGTTAACTCAGCAGTCAGGGTGGTAACTTTGCTTGAGCTAAGCAGTAAAGATGATAAAACATTTCTTAGGCTGACTAGAAAGATCTATTTTATTTCAGATCCACTTACCATTTTAAAAGATGCCTAAATACACATTGAAATGTTCGAAACCATGCACAAAGTAGGTTAGATTGTATATGCTACCACTGCAGTTGCCCTGATTGATTTTTCATTCATTTCTACCTAGAATGCTGACGCACTAACTTAGTGGGCCAGGTAGGGTCTCTGCAGTCAGCAGAGCTGAGCGCTGCAGGGAAAATCTCTGCCAGCCTCTGAGTAGTAATTAGGCAAACGAAGACCTGAAATAGAAAAGGAGGCATAAAATACAAGAGGGTTTACGTAAAGGGTTCAGGCTGCTCTGTGTTTTATAGCTGTAGTTTTCATGAACCTGATTTCTTGAAATAAAAGATAACTATTTCCCAACTTTGCCTTCCAAGAGATTAGGATTTTTTTTCCCCAAGTCAAATAGTGGCAGCATTAGTAATATGCTTTCTAATGTACAGATATATTTTTTTCCCCCTTTTTCTCTGTCAGAGCTAGAAACACATCAAAGTTGCAGGGTGTTCTCAGTCAGAATATGAGTCAATATGTGAGCTTTGCCAACAGCCCCTGTCCCCTGATAGACTCAAACATCTATGTGTTTAGTCTAGATCCAAATACTGTAATCTGAACCAACCACTATGACAGACTAAAATGCAGAAATGCTATTGCCATTTCTTCTTAAAACAGAACATGCATGTTACTTGCCTGCCCTTCCATTTCTTCAAAGCCAGTTTTGGTGGCAGTTCAAAGCCAATTCAGCATCCCTTACTCTTTACTGTGGAGTGTCCAGAAGTAGGACAAGTGCTTGCTGCACACTGTTTTCCAGGTGGTCCATGCTCAGCAACTCAAGACTCTCTGGCCACTCCCTCTTTCCTGGAAAGCTTGGCAGGCTAATGACCTCCATTCCAGGGAGCAAGGACAGATGAGGCTCCATTTAGAGCACATCAGACTGAGTCTGGGCTTACTGGGTGTGGGCCACACAAGTGCAGCCGGCTGTTTGCTCTGGCCACATAATAGGACTGCCAGCTTGGCTGCTTGAAATAGCAGGGCACCCTTACGTAAAACCACACTGGTCTTTCCCTCACAGTTCCTAGAGCAGGCACCTGATGTATTTCCTCAGAGTGAAAAATGCATCCAGTTTGGGTTTTGGGATTTTTCATTATTGACTAACAACTGGCTATTGGGGTTTTTTTGTGGGGGAGAATGTTATTGATTTAGAAATAGTCTGGTTAACAAAGAAGTTTTGATTTTGAAGGAAAAGTTTATAGGGGTATTTCCACCTCAATCTGCAGGTTGGAACCTACTTTGGGTACAAAACCTCCTGACCCCAGTGCATGGAGGTAAAGACCACAGGGGCTCTACAGACCTGCTCTGGGAACACCTTAGGTGCTCATTAACACTTTGCTTCTACAGCTTGCCACAAACCTGCTCTTTTCAGTGGTGTTAGTGAAAAGATAGAGCCACATTGCCAGATGATGGACAGGTAGCACTACCTTTTCTGGGGACAGTATCCTCATCTCCACCAAACTCTGTCTGCACAGGGACTGGGGCTCTATTGGGGAATAAGAAAGATTTACCTGGTTACATGGATGGAGTACTCCATGCATGACCCCCCCACCCCGCCTTCCTTGTCAGGGTCTCCCTAATATGATGGGTGAAAGTCCTCCACATAGCATCATCTGTCAGAACTAGTTTCAGGATTAGCCTGGTGCACTGAGGGGTCAAGATATACTTTTTAAAGATATTTGTCTGTACCGTCAGGTAAATATTATGTTACCCTATAGAATATATATGATAGCATCACACAAGAAGTGTGAGAGACAGGTCATTGATGACTTGAACACCTGCTTGTACTTTTCCTCAATTTCCTTGATGAAGCTGAACAATTTCATAAATCACATGCCACAGACGTGTTACAAAATGAACCTTATGGTTACTGAGGGGTACAGTTTTTGGAGGGAAATACCCAAGATAGTAGTACTTTAGCTATGTTAATAGGCAAAGTTTACATTGGCTGGGTTTCTAGCTTTTCCTAATTGACATGGACAGGAAGGGCAGCCTAAAATGTTCATTGAGCACACAGAAACAGCAAGTGTGTACACTTCTGTACTCCCTTTAACTCTGGTAATGTTCGTCTGCACTGCTAAGGTGTTTTTGTCAGACTGCACAAAACTAGAAAGAACTTCTTTCTAAATACTATTTCTAAATACTATTTCCTGGGGGAGCAAACACCTGGTTAGTGTTTTAGAGAATGTACCTATTCTATATCTTTGCTTAAGTCATCAGATGCTTCATATTTGAGGTTAACTAACTGAGAGTAAAGTTTAGGGCTCGGCAGAAGCATCCTATTGGGGGCCATTTCAACCCCCCATTTAAGCCCGAGCAGTTTTAAGGTTGCTCATTTTTATTGCCCTGTACAGCAGCAGCTGAGAAAATGTGGGTATCTGAATTCAGGAATATCCTGACCTTGTACTGCTCTCCTCCTGGGATTCCCCATGATGGGAGCTGTGGCATCAAGCCAGAGCAATGCAAAGCAATGTTACCAGGCCAAGAATCTAACCCCTGGTGTTTTGTAGGTTATCCAAAAAGCAATTAGCCAGAGGAATTCACATCCTCAACTCTAGTCAAAGCAATAGAAGTCAGACTCCATTTCTGCAGCAGTCTCAGAAGACCTCAGGGGAGAAATGATAGGTGTGGATGTTTTCATATTAAAATTAATAAAGTCTTGGCTGGGAGTAAGTGAATTTTCAGCAAGAAATGGTAATGATTAGTCATACTCAAGAAATTCACACTGGTTTCAATTACTGCAGCTTACGAATCTGCTATCTCTCAGGACAGAGACACAAAGAAGCTGAAAAGTAGTTTTTAAAGGGAGACCTCAAGGCTCAGGGAAGTTCTCAAGCTACAATCAGTCTTTAAATTCTCAAGAACTGTTCATTCTTAGATAAAATTTGAAATTCTGATAATAATCATCATTTTGTCATACTTACCCAGCCATAATTTGTCTACTAGTGGAAAATCTAAAAGGCTATAAAGCACCAATGCTTGTATTTTAATATAATATTCTGAAAATTAACAGAATGCCTTTAGGTAACTCAATTGCGTAAGTAGCAAGCATTTCTCTGAAAAACAGAGTATTGAAAAATAACGTTGCATACCGATCTGTTTTTATTATTATTATTTATTTTTAAATTTTATTAAATAATATATTTCTTATTTACTACTTTAGTAAATAAGCACTGCTATAGAACATGAGAGCATCCACTGTCTGAGGACAAAGGTCCCCTTCAGGGAAAGGGATTCAGCTTCAGTAATTGAGAGTCTCTTATCCTTAGACACTACTGGTATATAATAGAATAGGATGAAGACCAGCATAGGTAGTACTCACACACTGTCTTCCATAGCCTTTCTTAAAACTTGGAATTTATAGTAGAATACTTCAGTCTAGCTGATTAGACAGATTTCTGATATCAAATGACTGGCCCAAGTCTCCTAAAGATCATGGATTATATGTGTGTATAGACACCTAGATTTAGGCAACTGAGTCAAGCCGTAAGAATGGATTTCAGCTTCAGATTGTGGACACCTAAATTAGTGTGCCTATGTGTAAAATGTTTACATTTCACTTAGGAGTCCAAGCTATTGGTGCAGTCAGTTTACACCTAACCGATGTGGTCAGTGGAAGGTTGATGTGTGTTTAGGTGACCTAGGATTCCTTTTGTCTATTCCCTTTTGTCTTTGGATAATTTTCGCTATCTGCAGTATTACCTCTCTGGAAAAGGGGAAATTGTGGGCTTGAATCTTGCACATTGATGTGGAGGGCACACCTTGCACAGCCTCTTTGGCCTAGTCGTCTACCATGAGGCTGTTTTGCAAACAAAGGTACATACAGATGCAAGTTCTTTAGTCAAGGACTCATCACTCAGAATTAAAGGGACAGCATCAGAGAAGAAGTGCCGGAAGTGCAGATCTGACTCAGGAGCTCCTTACAAGTGGAGATTCAGAGTCCCTCTCATAAGCATTTCTTTTGGCTAGCTATAGACCTCTTCTCACTCAGCACATAAAGCAATATGTAATGAAACAAATACTCATCTTCCTATTGACTGCAGAAGGAGGGTGAGTATTCTGACTGATCCTGGTAGCACTGACACTCGTTTTAGACGTTCTGATGCCAAAGTGGGAATCTAAAGTCAGAAACAGCAAAGTCAGCCTTAGTATTGAAGGGCACCTAGCTTTTTCTAAGTACTTCGAGTTTCCTTCAAACATCTGCTCTCCAAAGGCAACAGTAAAATACTCAGTTCCAGCTACAGACTGAAGAACTCAGTAAAATCAAATGAAAATCCACTTCTTGCCTTGATATGCCTTTACACCTTCTAGTCTTGATTTTACTTTCCACTTCTTTTACTAAGAAGACAGGTTCTTCTCAGATAAAAAGCACCCAATGATGATGGGATTAAGGCAAGATAGATTCAGCAGGCTGGTCCCCAAGCTAAACTGCTCACACAAAGGAAATTTTTGCCATGGCAAAAAGAAAGAACAGTTGATGGTATAAGAACGATATTGTTTACATGCTCTATTAGAATCACTTAGAGCAAGCTTGCCAAGACCTCCTCCCATGCTACTTCATTAAATAAAGTAATTTGGAAATTTGTGAGACTGCGTGAGTCTTGAGGCCATCTAAAGTGCCAGACGGTCAATGTCTGGAGAACAGGTTGTCATAGTAGTTCCCTAACCATAGGCAGAACAGTTCAGTGGAAAAGCAGCATGACCATTGAAAGACATCTGGAATCCCCTGGAGTCTATTAATTCCCTGGGAAGAAAGACGATAAATTGCTTGCAGGGAGAAAGATAATATCTTTACAGTCTTTGAAGTATTGGTTTTGTGTTAGATATGAAATTTATTCCAGATACAGAAAGTAACAATGGTAACAATACTTTTGACATTATTCATAGAGTATAACCAAAATCATGTGGTCTGGTTTTACGACTAGAAGTTAGGAAATTTGGTACTATAGGTTTAATGCAAACAGGGGTAAGGCAAAGGCGATGCAGGTAAGGTGTATCATTGATAGAACACTGGTCACTCAGTCCTTTGAATAATTTTCTTTCTTGCTCTTTATAATGGACTATATAAATAAGCCTTTAGCTCAGGAATCTGGATGTTTTGTTTAAAGTATAGCAGTGGGATATTCTTTAATAACACATAGCACAATGCCATGGAAAGGTAACTCTTCCTTTTGCTTTACAAAGCAGACCCACTCTTCCTCTAGAGAAAGTACTTACTGCAATCTCCATGTATCAGTGGTCTTCAAAGAATTTCTGTAATCCCAGATTATGCTTGTATTCTGACATCTTCCTCATCAAAAAGCCTCTTTTGTGCATGTGAGCCTGGAGGCTACTGGAGGTCAGTAAGAAAACTTGTCTCTCCCTCATTTTTCTTCTTGGTCATATTTACAAAGCTAGCTTTTCATCAGGCCCTTACTGCTTCTCACATCTCCTCCTATAACCCACATCTCCTCAACAAGGTTCTTTCTTAGTTGCAGCTCTACTTCTCAGTTGCCTGCATAATTTCTGCAGAGACATTTACTTTGGGAAGTTCTGGCAGAGTTTTTTCAGCTTCTCTAACTTTCACCCTATTGATGCTTCCAGTTCTGACAGTTCTTTTTTGGATGCTTGGATTTTTACAGGTGTTTAAGTCACTTAAGTTTCTAGTTCTCTGTTCCCCTACCAGATGTGAATGAAAGCTAGATGACTATCTTCTTAATTAAAAAAAAAATAAAATCCTCATATATGATATATCATTAGATGGGTTCTTACACACTGTTCTTTTGACCAGTTTATAATACTAAATAATAATATGATTACATTATTAATTATTATTATAATTTCTGCCTTTGGGAATTTGAACAGCCTTCCTGTGTCTAAACATGCAGTGCTAGATGTCATTCTTTAAACTGAATGTCTAACCCAGGAACCATTTCTAAGCAGTCAGAGAGAATTTTGGAGGGTTTTGTGTACAGTAAAAAGGCAAAGAATCTACTTAAAACCCATCCAAATGAGTTGACATTTAATTAATTCACATTAGATTGAGACATCTGAGTAGGGAGACTCTGGGACAGTTAGTTCCCATTGGTAATTTTCAGGTTACTGAGCATCAAAGCAGCACTACTGTTGCCTGACTGCTAAGCTCTGCCAGTCACAGGACCTAGGATGACAAGAAACATGTTTTCTGAACACTAATCTCATTTCATAGTTTTCTGTGGTCAGTGGTTGCTTATCTATCCTACAACCCATGCCTTGTCTCCCCCAAGAATCCTCCTGGGCTCTCAGCCACCTAAAAACTGCTGATATTTTAAAGCAGATCTAGAAGACATATTTGCACGACCTAAGTCTTCTCTGGTTTCCACCAAGTGCAAGTGTAAACTTGGTGCAAAAACTGTTATTACACATTAGAAACAAAACAAGCCCCAAACAAACCCCTTCTACAAGGACAAAGGAAAAAAAGGAAGATTATTTTCTGGATATATATCAAAAAGGAATGAATTCAACAAAACCAAAAAAAATCACATGGTAATACTGTATGTAGAAATTCTGTGTCATTGTAGACAGCAGCTTTCTAACCTCATTCAAACTTTTTGTTAAGTTACTCAAGCCAAATGATCTAATCACAAAATTAGTCTAATACTTTTTGCTTAGGAAATATTGTGAAAGTTATCAGAATGGTAAAGTTAGGAAACAGTCCATGTAATGGTAACACCTTGAGATAAGGAAATAGTCCAGATCCTATCTGTTTTGTCTAAGGGAGGTGCAATGTGTCTATTCTGACTGTCCCACATTTAATTCAGTGGAGTTCTTATAGTTTTTCCCCAGCTAAACTGACTGTGACAACAACATAAAATTAAAAATAAAAACATTAACAGTGCTTTCATATCCTTGAAGGACTATGTGAGGGAGCAGATGTACTGCCACAGAGCACAGGGGCCTGGTGCCATCCTGCTGTAAGGAATTACTAGCAGTGTACCATTTATGGCATGGATTCTGGTGCAAAGCATAAAACAGGACTCCTTGTCCAGCCAACCATGAGTGCTTAGTCCTGTCCTCTCTCTTTTTCTGTGAACTGAGAATTGCATCATCTGCACTCTCAATGTCATTAGGTGACTTTAACAAGCCACCTAGCCCCTCAAAGAAATAACAGATCCTACACTCTGTGTACTTTTCAAATTGCTGTTACACATTGCCAGTTCAAGCCCCCATTGAATCATTGTTTCTAAGATGGTAAACACTTTAATATTACAACAGGAGTGTTTTCATCAAACATCTGCTTCTTACTGGAATGATACATAAGTTCTTGTGGGATATTCGGTCATGAAGAATTAGCTGTGGGCACAACCAGACCAAAGCCATATGGGGATCACTTGTAAAAGCACAGTTCTTTTAACAATTTTATAACTGAATTATCAGCAATCGATGGCATAACATACTTTCTACTGAGATCAGTTATTCTGAAGAGAAGGAAGGTCTAGAGGTTAAGGCATGAGTTCAGACTTTGGGGGACATGAGTTTAACTCTGCCCTCTCTACCCTTCACGTGGGACATTGGGGGTGTGGAAGTGGTGAGGAGGATTAGTTTTCGTTATCTCAGCTCACTATCTGTGACAGAGCATAACAGTATTTTCTGTTGCTCAGAGGGCATTGTGGATGTGAATATATTTACAGTTAGAAGGACTTCTCACATTACTGCAATGAGATATGTCAATACCTAAAACAGAGGGGGAGTTCTCCATATGAGATCACTTACAAATAACTACATATTTTCATGTGCAAGAGTACTGTGTGATAGCTGACCATATGTATACCCACAGACAAGCATGCAGATGTCTGCTTCTACCAAGTTTCCTCATGCTTTTCTTAAATATCTTTTCATTGCAATATCTTAAGCCTGAGAGCACTGGAAAAATGCATGAGTCATATGATTGTTTAGTTAACTTCTTGTTAGTTAAATTATATTTTGAAAAAAACCCAAACCAAAGCAAAACAAAAAACAATCCCAAAACATTTTTAAGATTGTGGATGTTTGTAAGACAATTCATCTAAATTAAGGCAATTTTCAAACTTTATTGCTAAAGAATGTCACTTCAGCATTATGCACACACTTTTCTTTGTTTATTTTGTTTACAAAATAATCAACAATAGTGAGATTACCACAAATTCAAACTGTGGTCTGAAAGCTACTCTTTAATTTGAGTCAAAAAGGTACATGACTCAACTATTAATTAAAAAAAGACATTCTTTGCTGTTTTATAGCAATGATAACAGAGACTTGCACAGAAAGCCTTGGACAGTCAGATGTGAGAAGGATGCCAGAAATTATTCTTTATTCCAAGGTCTAGACTCCAGATATCTACCAGTTGCATATATCATCAAACAGTGTTTGCAGTTCTGCACTTTGAACTAAGTACATTAATAGTAACACTAGAAAGAAATAGG
>JANHGN010009894.1:0-14038 GCA_024605025.1 Megaceryle maxima
CCTGTGACTCACCTGCAGCTACAACCTGTGACTCACCTGCAGCTACAACCTGTGACTCACCTGCAGCTACAACCCTGTGACTCACCTGCAGCTACAACCTGGGACTCACCTGCAGCCACAACCCTGTAACTCACTTGCAGCCACAACCCTGTGACTCACCTGCAGCTACAACCCTGTAACTCACCTGCAGCTACAACCTGTGACTCACCTGCAGCCACAACCCTGTGACTCACTTGCAGCTACAACCCTGTGACTCACCTGCAGCTACAACCCTGCGACTCAACTGGCACCCACAACCCTGTGACTCACCTGGCTGACATTTCAATCCCTGGCAAAGCTGCTTGCCCAGGCTGGATGCAGGATGCCCATCAGGCAGGAGCAGGGCTGAGGTTTCCAGAGCAAGAGTTTTGATCCAAGCATCCGGCACTTCCAGCAAGTCTGCTTTCTAAGCACAAAGCTACACAGGGAAATTGTTGGCTGTGGTCTGTTGCAGGACTGTCTCTTCCTGTTTGGAAACCACCTCAGCACACACTGATTGAGGGATAAGGGAAATGAAAGAGAACACGGCTCAAGCTTTCCACCAAATCCCTAGAAGGTTCAGCTTTTTGCATGCTGTGTTGTCTTTACATAATGAAGTCACACTGCAATTATAAATGAGAGTGACTTGGCTCCGCTTGTTTGTTTTTAACTCGCAATTATTACAAGGTTTATCACTTATTTATTACAAGGCACGGTGAGAGCCAGTACCGCAGCAGTGCCAGGAATGATGAACTTCCTGCAGAATGTACTGGCCTGACAGGGGTGAATCAGAAACTAATTAAACTGGGAGGTAGGTTAAGTGCAAGGGAACTGAAGCTCAGCTGTGGCAAACAAGCACAACTCTTCCTTTACTGTGAGGCTCTTTATTCATGGAGCCAGAGCCTGGCTTTCGGAGTAATAAGAAAGCAAAAGGGAATCAGGTCACAATGCTTTTATTCAACAGGCTTCTCTGATGCCAGGCAAGGGAGGAATTGGTTCAGCCTGTCATTTCTGTACTTCTACCCAATGATTTTTGAGGAAATACGGTATCAGTTCAGCAAACACTTCAGCACGCGCCTTACAGAATCACTCACAGAATGGTCGGGGTTGGAAGGGACCTCCAAAGATCATCAAGTCCAACCCCCTGCCAGAGCAAGACAGAACTAGAGCAGATCTCTCACCATAATTGTGATTAATTCCTATTGACGTGGGACTCGAGTGTGCTTTGAAGATCTTTTCTGAAAAAGAAATCCTGTTTTCTTCCCCCACAAAACACCTGGATCTTGCCAAAATGAACTCGGCAACGGAGGCCAAACTGACCCTGGAGGTGTCAAATCAGAGGGGCCACAGCCCAGGCAGGGTTAGGATGTTCCTGCTGCGAGGAAGGGACCGACACGGGCTGTCCTGGACAGTATTTTGCTACGGCCCAGCAGTGCTGTGGGAAGAGGTGATATTAAATCAAGAGCAGCAATGGTCAGAGACCAGCAAACTGCAGGGGTCTGGGGCCCTCCCGGGCGGCACGAGCGGCACTGAGCAGCACAGCTCTGCCGAAGGTTGCATCTGGAGTGGAACAGCTCCAAATCATTTTTATGGGTGATAATAAAAATGTGTTACCACATAATCAACACAAAACAGTGGCAACGGTATCCTTTTCATTAAAACAACATGTTTTAAATGAGCGCTCTGCTGATAAACGCCGTAAAAGATTTAAAGGCATGCACAGAATAATCCAGTATTGCTCTTTTATAAATTGACTGTATAGACTTAGCAGTCATTAAGGCTCAAACCATAGTAACAAGTTTATTTTCCCCGAGCACAAAGTGATAGAGGTCAGGAAGTCTCCAGGCTTGAAATTGCTGAGAAATTCTAGTTTTTATGATTAGGACTGACAAAGTGCCCAAAAGAAATAAAGTAGAAAGAAGAGAGTTCTCACATCCGTGAGATCCGCAGAGCCAAACTAAAGAAGGAAAAGCACAGGGGATTTAGTCACATTCAAAATCTCCACCTAGAGGCAGCTTATTGAACAAGGAGTGTCCTCTCCTAAGCTAGCACAGCACAAACGGGGTCCTTACGCATTATTGCTGCAGCACTGGAGCCATTCATCTATTTTCTGTCACGTTCTGTTTTTCTTAAGGCTGCCATTGCCCTAGTCAAGGGACTCGAGGAGAATTCCCACTTTCATTAAACACAAAAAGAAAGTTTCTAGCCCTCTGAGTAAACTGCTGGAAAATGATACCACAGAGGCTCACAGCCAGAAAGCAAATTAGCAAAATGTGCAGTGTATTAAGAGTCTCAGTATTAAAGGCTTGGTATTTTCTAGTCAATAAGGTTGAGATAGAGAGAGGGATAACACCAAGTGAAGAAGAACGTGTGGGTTTGGTTGGAAATCCTCATTGCAAGCAGTGCCCACCTCTGTTGCTATTACCACTTCCAATGCACAAGTTACACTTCCATGAAGAGTGGAGGCAGAAAACAGCTTAATGCCACCATATAAATGAAATATGTCCTGATGTCATGGGTAATGTCAGTCACCCAACCAACTAGAGCAGAACTAGCTGAAGGGCAGCCCATGTGGTTGCTGCCACGGCGTCAGGAGGGCAGGTCCCTGCAGAAGACATGAAGCTTTTCCTCCCTGGTTTGAGTTGCATGAGGTGAAGAACGGCCTCGACTCAGCAAAACACTCCGGCTTTTGTCTTTTTGCACATATGGATGTAAAAGAGTCAAATCTGAGCCTAAATGGACACGCTGAACTGGAGACTCTGGCAACAGAGGTCCCAGCAGCATGAGGGTTTGTCTGTGGTTTCCAGACCCCACCTCTCAGATGCAGCTGAACTGGGTCAGAAAGCTGGAAAGAACTGAAACGGGGCCGGGTCTCCTGCCAACACCGCAGCGGGAGATGGGCAGATGCAGGAGATGGCGCGTGAAGGAGAAGGGAATGCAGGAGGGATGAAGCGCTGCACCGGCCAAGGAGCTCTCAGGTCAGCGCCAGCGGCAGGGGTTATTGCAAAAAACCCACCCCCGGGCCTTTTGAGTCCCGCAGAGCTGCTGGGCTCACCCCTGTACAGGATCTGGCACCGGCTCTTCTGTGGCTCGTAGCCTGGCTCTTCATCGTGAGGCCCGCTCACACATAGGGCCCTCAGCAGGGACACGAGTGTTATGTGCCTGAAGCTTAGTCCCAGCTTACTCAACCCACCTCCCCCTTTTCTATTTGCCAGCATAAACTTTCTAAACTTCAGACACATACCACATTTCTTGCGTCAGATCAAAAGCTCAGGCCAGGGACAATGGAAATGGGAGGAAGGTTTTCATCTTCTTGAGATGTTCGGTGTCAGAGGACTTTTTTGGCTTGTAGTGGCTTTCAAGAACCTTACTTTGGTTGTTCCCACACATCAAAGGAAGATTTCACAAATGCAGCCTCCTCCCATCATCTGTCCTCCACTCACATTCCTGATGTCCTGCAACTAGTAGGTGCTAGAAACAAGGAAAGAACAGCCCGGCTTCCAAAGATTCCAAAATTGATACAACAGGGCTCAGAATGCTTTTTCTTTGGATAAAAATCCATGCAGATATAAGGGGAATCATTTGACATAATCCAGATGGATATCATTAATTAATAAACAGGGGATATTTGGTCTCTTGAAGCACTGATGGAATTAACTCCCCTCCATCCCTCTCTAAAGAGGAGGAAAAGAAACTGCATGAATCCAGCTCATCAGCTAAAAATTCCAGTATAAAATAAGATTCCCTTGAACTTGCAAAGGCAGAAGCTGATTAATAATGGTAATTGCATAACTCGTCCGACAGATCTTTCTTTATAGCAAATTATTTGGCAAAATAGAAGAGTTTTATAACCATCCATCAAGACAGAGCTAAGCAGGGAGTTTTACACAACCTGATGGAGCAGTGTTCCTGTTGTAGCCACATGAAACTTGTGAACACGAGGCTCTGACAGAGACACAACTGCTTGGTTTCGAAAGCCAAAAGACATTCGGTGAGTGTCCATGAAACTCTGATGAACCAGGTGGGTGACTTCATCCTTACTACATCTTAGAGGCTGTGGCCAAAGGGGACAAGATCATTAGTGCATTGAGGAGTTTTTGTTATGCTGCTGATAAATAATGTGGTGAGCGACAGCTGATGTCACTGTAGTGACCCACCAGTGTAGACCAAAAGGCAAGGTTTATGTCATCAGCTGTTGCACTGAAGACAGAAATGTGGACCAAAAGCTTCTGCCCATCCACAGGTAGCACAGTTTGTGCTCTTTCTGCAAAGGTATTTGGGGTTTTGTACAGTTCCATGGGGTTTCCAAAAAAGAGGATGCAAAAAGTGACTGTTTCATCAGCAGGTATCTTCTGGAGAGGAATCAGAGCAGAGAAGACACAAAAGCACAGGCCAGATGACTAGGTTAGATGAAACATAGACAGTGTTAAGCAGATTATCAGACCCTGAGGCTTTGCTTGAGAGAGCTGCACTGAGGGAAGAACTGGCAGTGGTCCTACTGGGTCACTGCACTCTGAGGCACCTGAGGAGCTTCTCTGGTTTTGCTGCACACTGGAGATTTGCCTCTGCTGCTGTGAGCCCGTGCAGCCTGCCATTGCTGGCACCCTGGAGTGTTAGAGCCAGGGGAAAAAAATAGATGTGGAAAGGCTCCAGCAACCCTTGAATGCCACGTGAAGAGCTCATTGCAGAGTAAGGTGCACCAAGGAGCTCAGAGTGAAAGCAGATTCCCCATCGTTACTTTAAAACACCTGATAAAAATAGAGCAGAGCTATGACCTTCCACCCTCAAAATCACATTGTTCTCCTCTGCCCAGTTTATTGCTTGTCACCTGCTGGGGACGTAGCAGTGCTATGGAGGTGGAGCCAGGCCAGCCTGAGACGAACTCAGTCTTGACAAAGTCACATCTGTTCTTAGCAATGGCTTTGAGACCAGCTCTCTGCTTCTCACCAGGTGCGCAGCCCTCAGCTCTGGCTGCGAGATTTACATCAGTGAGCTCAAAGAGGCTGAGGTGCCTTGGGTGCTCTCCTCCTCCACTGGACTCTACCTGAAGAGCTGCAAGAAGAGAGCAGCACAACTGGGAAAAGGCAAGGGGCTTGGTCCTTTCCAGGCTCGCCTTGGTGCAAGCTGAAAAAAAAGGACCCAAAATAATTTTTCTCTTCTAGTTTCCTTGTGAAGCTTCACTAGAGTTTCTGGTTGAGAATCAAGTGGAAGTTTGTTTGGGCACAGGATTCCCAAAGGATCTGATCATGTCCATCCCTTAGGCTCCTCACACACCTCCCTTGCTGAAACCTACTTTTGTTCACAAAAATATTTATCTTAAAAACAAAGCTCATAAACAATGTTCCCAGGTATTAAACACATCAAAAGCATTTCCTAATGCAGACACAGGATTTACTTGGGAAATTAAGTTGTGTATTATAGGAAAAGAGAATTTTTCAAAGTTACATTATGAAAATATTAAATCTATTTGATTAAAAATGCCAAACTTGTAGCTAAAAGACTTTGCTGGAGGGGATGGTGGAGGAGGAGATCTTTAAAACCTTTTTGTGGTTCTGGCAAAGAATTTACAGCATTGGCCAAACACATGGAACAGTCTTAGGGGACAGATTGCTCCTTCAATCCAACAGTGATAAGAAATGAGGTCCAACAATTACTAGACCTGAGAACAAAAGGATTTTACCTTGCATTCTGAAAGAGGGAAGCATGCCCAAATGAGAGACAGACCAGTACTCAAACTGCCTCAAGTATCCCAATCATGATCATGATTATTGCTGATTAGAAAATGGCCAGTGAGAGGGATGCAAAATTCAGATATGAACACTGACACAACATTTGGTTTGCTCACCCAGGTTTGCTTCATGGTTCCCCCTTGTACAAATCAGTTAGGAAGTTGCATTTTGTTCTTAGGGACATTTGCTGCATTAACTGAGCTACAGAAACTCAGCATTCAATTAAAAACTTTACAGGGATTGATTTAAGTTTGTGATTGCAGCTAGAAACCAGTCAGTTGCTCTACAGCTACCTGTGAAACAGCCCAAATACTCCTCAAACTCAGTGCATTACTGGAGCTGGAGAAGCAGATTGTGCACAGGGTCATTAGGAAACCTCAGAGACTACCTTCCTCTTTGGGACAGACAGAAAATAAATAACTGCTAGTGGCAATCACAGACAGAACATGGAAAACCCATGAAAGCCCTTGAAATATGAAGCAACCACTAATGCCCACTCTACAGGACCAGCAGCAGCCTCGCAGCCAAGCAACTGGGGTTTCCCTCCCAAGCTCCCAGCCACATCGCAGCACCACGGGATATTTTCTATTTTCCAAATAGGTCTCCAGAATGGCAGAAACCTGTTGTGTTGTCTACCAGAGAAAGAAAAGACAAACCCCAGAAAAAAATCCCAGAGAGCTGCCAGTATTTCATGTTGCTGCTTGGAAGAAGGGGGAGATACAGAAACATTTCCTACAACGATGATGTTAAAATTCCAAGTGCTGGTGTCACAGTGAGAAGACAGGGTAGTGAAGATGCTGTGGGGTAACGTGCTCTGAATAAATGGGGTGATTTCATACAAATAACAATGTATTGATCAAACTCTGTGTGCAGTACAACAATTTTCTTTAAAAGCTTTGAGAATCTTCTGCACGGGGGATCACATTACGAGGACTGTTTTCATGCAAAAAATATGCATGCCATTTATCAGTCACACCATGAATCAATCAGACACTGGAGATGTAATGTTATCTCCCTGCATTAAAGCTGTAAGTTAAATGCCACGGACTCCTCAGAAGCGGTGTCAGGAGATAAGACTGGGGTATATCAACCCCAATCAAATGCTGCACTCCAGCACCAACCGAAAGCTGGGATTAATATCGCTCTGCCCATGGCTCGGTGGTGGAGTTTAGTAGAAGAAACTGGGCAAACAAAAGGAGTTGTGGAGACGCCTGCTTTCCTGCTGGCACTGCAGCTCTCTGGAGCTTCGGTGGAGTTTGTCTGGGCTTAGTCCTGGGACACAGGAGGGCAGCAGCAGACTCGGGAAATGCAGAACAGCGGGGCTGCACGCTTTCCCCACTGAGAAGCTGTGCTGGCCTGAGAAGAAGCCTTTCATATGAAATAAAAGCGGGGTTCACTCTGCCCTCCCACCAGTGAGGCTCCCCACAGGGTCAGGGGGTGCTGTAGCAATGTCATGGAAGAGAAGCAAGGTTTGACATGTTGGGGCTTGGGGAGGGGATAGTTTTCTTCCATCCGGCACACTTTCTTGTCCTTGACCCCAAGGCCAACACCATCCTCCCTGATGTATATTCCCATGACCTGTAGATTTCAAGCTCAACACCATCAATCAAGCTTTCAAATCTCTGGCACCCAAATGGGTCTGGTATCAAACAAATGGAAGAGGCCAGCTCCACCCTGGGGAGATGACAGGGTAACTCAAAACAGGGGACATGAGGATGGAACCTGATTCCCTCTCCCTTCACCTCCCTTCGCGAAGAAACGTCTACTACAGCCACAGGTACAACTTCAAGCAGCAT
This sequence comes from Megaceryle maxima, assembly GCA_024605025.1. Classification (NCBI taxonomy): domain Eukaryota; kingdom Metazoa; phylum Chordata; class Aves; order Coraciiformes; family Cerylidae; genus Megaceryle; species Megaceryle maxima. Next base: position 7,544 of record JANHGN010009894.1, read on the forward strand.
TAAGGAAAGCGTAAGACACATGAAGAGTTTGTTCTGCTGCACAGTTCAGCCATGTCTCAGAGTCTCTCCTCCCCAAGGGCTATATAAGCACTGGTCTCTAATGAGTCATTTTTCATTCCATTTGCTCTATGTTTATTCTTGCTTCTCGCTTTCTGATCCAACTCTCATATTACAAAAATCAGAGGGTTACTTTTATTACCTCATTTGGATGCTGATCTTACAAGTTGGATGAACCAACTCATCCTTGTAATAAGGTGAAACCATTTCTGGTTATATCCTCAACTTTTTTCAGGGGGACAGCTATAATAGCCTGCAGAAGAGGAATGGAGAAAGAAGAAACCATAGTCTTGTAGCCTCTTCTTCCATAATTGAGTTTAAGTTTCCTTAACTTGCCCTTTGCTGGAGGACAAACATGGATTTTACATATCCTCACACATAGCCAAGAAAGGCTCTTGGCTCCTTGACCCATTGCAGAGGTGTGAGGAAGAAACTGGTTTTCTCTTGTCCCTAACCTGCTCAATTAAAGCAAAACTTCTCACCCAGCAGGTCTGCAATGCCTTCAGAGGTAGCTGTCCACGCATTTGCTCTCACCCTTGGGCCTTGCAGTCTTTAGAACAAGTCTACACAGGTTCTACATGTCCCAAAGCCCTTACAGCAGGTGCCAGTGGCCTGACCTGCTTGAAATTGGCTGGTGAGAAAGCTGATCTTAGCTGTTGTCATTCCCTGAGCTCACCATGGTCATGCTGGGCTGAAATTCAAAGGAACAAAAGCAGCAAAGCTCCTCAACTTCAGTTGTTCCCAGAAGGAGCAGGACTGTGGTGGGAAAATCCATCTCCAGTCACAGGAAGGATGAATTTCCACCTCTGCCTTTGCAGAACCAGACAGTGAAAATCAGGGGGGATCAGTCTCCTACACCGGCAAGGGATGTGTGTGCCCATCCCATCGCTCCCGTCCTCCTCTGAACAGCTCCAGGCTGTTGTGGTGGAAGAGACATTACAAGAAGACAGTTTAGAGAGCTGAGAGACAATTTCACATCCAGATCATCCAGCAAAACGGGGGTCTTTCTCCAAAAGACAAACTGAATGAACACAAGCACCTTTTTAACGGTGCTAGCTATTATTGAACAACTGAGGTCATTACATTGCTACGTAGATCAAACTGAACTCAAATTAACCCTGAAAAAAGGGTGAATCAGCACATTTCTCTTGTGTACAGCACCAGCACTTGAGTTATGTTGCTTCACTCTCCATTTAATTGCTACAGTCAAATTTACACAGCACCCACAGCTTTTCAAACAAAGCAGAAGCCAAGAGATTGATAATGACATCGCTGGGCTGGGCTGCAGAAAGTGGCCTCACAGAGACATGGTCTTTAGTAATTCAATAGAGAGAGAAAGAACTGATTTCCCTCTATAAAAGCAAACCCCTTCATGAGCTTTTCTCCCCACTTGGGTCTCTGTGGGAGCACAGGAAAGTCAGAACACTCATCACAGCAACACTACAAATTGCCTCAATGCAGCAGTAAAACACAAACACGATGCACTATGCCCAAGATCAAGAGCTGACAAGAATCCTGTTGTCCAAAGCCCCACTCTGAAGAAGGCAGAGAAGGTGGTGTGGTCTTGTCTATGGCTAGGACTGAGGTAGTACCACAATACTTGAAGCATCACCTCCAGGGTCTGGCTGGCTACATGTTCACAATGAACTTTGCAGGCATCTGCCTCACTGTCCTCATGTCGAAAGGCCTGCAAGCCTATGAAGTCTTCAGCCATCATCACTATGCTTATTGATGATGACTCAGTACACGTTGCAGCCAGATGGCTGCCAACAGAGGACAGCACATCAGGTTTGCCAGCCAGGACACAAATCCCAGTTACTGCACAAGTGTCCTAGGTTAGAGTAGGAGGCAATGTGCTCCTGCCTTCACTGGAGCTCCCAAGCAGAAGGCAAGCAGGCAGCCCTTCCCAAATAGTGTGGGCAGCTGGCAGTTGGTGCCAATGCCAGAAAGCAGACAGCTTTTATGTGATGGGAATGTCACAGAATCCCATCATGGTGGGGGTTGGAGGGGACCTCTGGGGATCATCTGGGGCCACCCCCCTACTCCACCCAGCAGGGTCATCCAGAGCAGGGGGCCCAGCAGTGCAGGGTTGGAATCTCTCCAGAGAAGGAGACTCCACAACCTCTCTGGGCAGCCTGGGACAGGCTCCAACACCCTCATAACAAAGTACTTTCTCCTCCTTCTCAGATGGAACCTCCTGGATTCCAGTTTGTGCCTGTTGCCCCTTGTCCTGTCTCTGGGCGTCACTGACCAGAGTCTGGCCCCATCCTCTTGCCCCCCGGGGGCCCTTTAGCTCTTGATCAACTTTATCACCTGATTTAACCCAGCTCCATGTCTGTAAGACAAACCCACTGACCTGGGTGCAGTCTCACTCTTGGGCAAAGACTTCTCGAGGGGATTTTCCTCCTCCATGAAGTCCTGCCAGGGCCCCAGATGAGGTTACCATTAGCCTCTTACACTTTGTGACCCGACGCAAGTGCTGAGCAGCAGAAGCCAGCAGAGCACAGACCCTCTGATGTCAAGACAGGCTTTGCTTTTCATTTTCCACTGAGCCAAATATAGAAGGTCCTGGAAAGCGAAGGAAGGTACAGCTGGCTACAGGCTGAGCATGGGAGGGCTGATTTACGTCTCTCTGAGGCTGGTCCCATGTCTTACTTGGATTCAGGACTGCACACGCAGAGGTCAGTCACCAGCCCCTCTCTCCTCTCCAAACGCCTCCAGCTCCTCACTGCCAAAGAACACCCACCTGCCAGGTCCCACTGCTCGGAAAAACAATCCAGCTCATCTTTGTCCTTTGCACTACAACAGTTGTTTTCACTCGAACAATCCTGCTCCCCAGAATTTCATTCCCCCCGCCCCTTCATTTTCCTGCAGTGAAATACAACTGCAAAGGCTTTGAGGAAGTTCCAGACAACGTTGCTCACCCCATCGCAGCACAGACAATTCCCAAATTACCCTAATATCAGACACTGGCCTCAAAACCACCACCCATCCACCACCCCCCTCCACAAAGGTTTCTCCCCAAATTCTTTGATGTCACTGATAACCATCAGCTAATGAATAATAACAGCAGCACATGCCTTAAAGGGAGCAAAGCACTCTAACAGCCAGGACTGGGCTGCCACAGGAGGGACCACAGATCAAAGGGGAAGGACTGACTCAGATGCTTTGTTGCTAGATTGGAACAATTCATCAGGATCCCAGTAGGCAGAAAATAAAACAATTTGCAGAAAAAAAAAAAAACAAAAACAAAACCCACACCACCAAAACTACAACGTGAAGGTCTCCCCTTAACATTTGTCTCCACTAAACTACGTATGAAAGCCTCCCATCTTTCAGGGAAGGGATAAGAAAGCAGGACTGGAGAGCACTTGAAGAGCAGGCTAGTGAACAACTGTTCTTAGACAAGTCCACACACCTTTAACTCCTCTGTTCTGCACTCCACGTTGGTGAGGGTTCTACAAGGCGTTTTTAAGCAAGAGAGACCAGGCTCAGAGTCTGCTCCTCTCCTGAGCCAGGGGATTCACCACTTTCCATCCCCACCCTATCAACCAGCTGAAGGCAAGAGATTTTTCATGCAGCTCCATCTGCCCTCCATTTCTGAAGCACAACCTGAGCCAACATGTCCCAGTGAAGAGCAATGGGCCATGTACTGGGTATGAGCAGCTGCATGCTTGTGATGGTGGGAGCATGGTCTGAAGGCACCATGGCACGGCAGCCAGCCAGCCCGTCACGAGAACCCAGCAGAGGAGATAAGGTGGACACAGGGCAAGGGCAGGTTTGGAGCAGGCAAACACAGGGACAAGCTTGATGGCCACACAGGGCACGTTATTTGATACAACTGTAGAATTGTTTGGGTTGAAAGAGACTTTCAGATCATCAAGTCCAACCGTTGCCCCAGCACTGCCAGGGCACCACTAACCCATGTCCTTCAGCACCACAGCTCCACAGCTTTGAAACCCCTCCAGGGATCATGGGGACTCCACCACTGCCCTGGGCAGCCTGGTCTTGGGCTGCTCAGTCTTCTCAGATCTCCTAAATAGGAGGAGCAGAGCTGAGCAGCTGGAGGGAAGAAGGGAGGCAGAGATGCAGTTGTGTGGGCAGCGGAAGGAGCCAGGCTAGAGGTGAGCAATGCCGTGAGCACAGCAGAGCTGCCCTCATCTCCTGGGGCAGAACCACTCCTTGCTGTGGACAGAAGGACAGACACACCCAATCTCTCCAGGGCTGCCAACTTCACACCTCTTTCACCAGCAACTCTGGGGAATTTTTGCCAAACAGAAGAACAAAGGCAGGTCCTTACCTTGGCCTCGAGCGTGTTTAGCCTCTCGGTCATATCCGCTAGTCTCGTGCAGTTCATGCATTCTAGAAAGAACAAAACAAAACCATGTAAAATTTCCACGTGCTTTGAATGATGGCTTTCAGCCTGCAGACACTGATCCCTCTTTGATCCAAGACACACAGAGAAGTGATTCAAGATCAGTTATGGGGGGGAGAAACAAGTACTCAAATCCATTGCACCCATCAACAGCCACCACCACGTTACAGGAACCTTGTTTGGGGCTGTTCAGTGGGGCTGAGTGTGAAACCAAGTTCCCAAGAGGTAGAAGGTAGATGAAGGAAAAATTAGTTTTAAGATTGGTCATGGTGCCAATCAGTATGACCCATTGTCACCAGCAGAAACACTTGTTCTGCCACTGATGCCAGCTGGTGTGGCACATGCCACATCCACCTCACAGGACATCAGGTCAGGTTGTGCAACCACAACATCATTTAGCTCTGTGCTGTACCCTCTCCTACACTATGTCCAGGTCAAGTACTGAAGAAAACAAGCAATATACACAATGCCCATCTCTATGAGGTCCTGCTCCATGCCTGGGCTCCCAGGCACTGTTACCTCTCCCACAACAAATCATTTGTCTCAGTGACAGCAAAAAAATGCAAGACAGATCCCAGGGCTAATGCAGAGTGGAGCTGCAGCACGAAGGGCTTAGCATCTCACTTTGCTGCACAGAAGCAGCAGACAAGCAGCATCCACCAAAGGGGTTTTGACAGGATCTTGACAGGTTGAGGGAGGTGATTCTGAGTCTCTACGCTGCTCTCCTGAGACATCATCTGGAGCACTGTGTCCAGCTCTGGAGCCCCCAACACAAGGTCATGGACCTGTTGGAGTGGGGCTAGAGGAGGGCTACAAAGATGATCAGAGAGCTGGAATCCCTCTGCCAGGAGGCCAGGCTGAGAGAGTTGGGCTTGTTCAGCCTGGAGAAGAGGGCTCTGGGGAGACATTATTGCAGCCTTCCAGTATCTGAAGGGGGCTACAGGAAAGCTGGGGAGGGACTGTTTACAAGGGCTTGTAGTGACAGGATCAGGGGTAATGGTTTGAATCTGGAAGGGGGTAGATTTAGTTTGGAAATAAGGAAATTCTTCATTGTAAGGGTGGTGAGACACTGGCACAGGTTGCCCAGGGAAGCTGTGGATGCTCCATCACTGGACATGTTCAAACTCAGGCTGGATGGGGCTCTGAGCAACCTGGTCCAGCAGGAGGTGTCCCTGCCATGGCAGGGTGTTGGAACAAGATGCTCTTTAAGGTCCCTTCCAACCCAAACCATTCTATGATTCTATGACAAGATGCCTTTGCAGAAACAAACATGAACAAAGTGGGCTCTGAGTCCAGTTTAAAATGGTTGTTTGATACAGAGGACATCATTTGCCTAAACACAAGTCCTGCAGCTTTGCCTCTGTTTTGCTTTCACCAATTTTAGAGTGAGTGAAGGAGGGTAAAGCCCTGAACAGAATTCTAATGAATAAGACACCTTCCTAGTGCTTCACAGAAGTGTTGAACTTCCCATTCCCAGCTCTCAGAGAAGCTCTCCAGATTGTCACCCCTCACCCATTATGACTTTAGAAGTGCAGCAGTTTTTAAATGGGAATATGTCTTGCAGCATGAAATATTTCAGAGAATAACCCATCCTTGCTCAGTTGATGAGCCACTGCCATCTCCTGTCCCACTGAGGAGAAATACACCTCTGTGTGTGTTTCTGGGCTCCTTAAGGGACAGAGACAGTTTTCACAGAAGAATGATTTAATCCTGATATTTCCACAGGGCTGGGGAGCTTGACCTGTAAAATTCTTGAGCCCCTTAATAGTCCATTCAGGTGCAGCTCAGGCTGAGGTTGTACTGATGCAGGGCACAGTGAGTAAAACCACTGCCTACCTTTGGTGAGGAATGGGTGAACATGGGTTTTGGCCTGAATCATAGAATCATTCAGCTGGAAAAGACCCTTGGGATCAAGTCCAACCATTAACCCTGCTCTACAAAGTTAATCCCTAGCTCAACCATGTCCCCCCACACCACATCTAAACGAGCCTTAAACACCCCCAGGGATGGTGACTCAACCCCCTCCCTGGGCAGCCTGTTCCAGGGGCTGGCTACTCTTGCTC
>JANHGN010009895.1:0-35495 GCA_024605025.1 Megaceryle maxima
TCAGTTTATTAAAACATCTCAAAATTATCTTGTTTTATGGTATGAGTTCAGTGCTATCATTTTACTACAAGATGGTGGTTTTAAGGGCTGGCTTTGAAATTTGTAATATAAACATTTTTTCACTTTGCTCTACTTACATGACATCCATAGCTGTTCCAGTTCCCCTGGTGCTCATCCCAAAATACACAGCGGGATGCAAAGCAAGTGACAGCTATAGTTAGACTGTCATAGACTGTGGAATCCTTTCCTGTATCTTGTAAAACCATGAAATAGTAGGTTCCTTCTCCAAAAATGGATTCTGGGCTAAGAACCCAGGTGCTTGTCTCACCTTGAACATAAATATTTTATTTTAAATGTATATATACATACATATATGTATATATATCCAGAAGTATGTGTCTGTAATGCATATAATCAAACAATCTGAATAAACAGGTATGAAATAATTCTTAGTAACTTATTGTTTGAAGCATGCCACTCTGCTCGTTAGTGAACACCTTATACTACAGATTAGAATCCTGAAGCATTACAGATTGAAACTCATTTTAAAGGTTTCTGTCCATTTAGCTGAACACATGGTCAAGGCTTCTTCTCAAATATGTACATATGCTGGTAAGCTGTGGATGAGCACTTTTCATGCTGATTGCACTTAACTTGCAATTGAAGTGGTGGTGAAAGTCTTTTGGTTACATAAGCCCAGAATGCACAAGTTCATGGGTCACTAACAATTTATCTTACCTCCAGTAGTTTTCTTATAGAACAGATGATTTTTCATATCATAGTTAGTTTCATTTGGGCGATAACCGTACCCTAAGTAGAGTATTAGTGGAATGTCATCTTCATATTCCAAGTAGATCACTATAGATGTGTTTTCTGAGGTAACATTGACTTGGAAAGTGCTAAAATTGCTCAGACTCAACAGAATCTTATCTTCCTGAGTTGCTGAAAGCCTTGGTAACATTATCTGGTTTTAAACAGAAAGATACAGCTTTAAATATGCAAAGCATCTTGCTTCTTTTATCTGTAAGCACAACACAATCACATGCCAGGTAATCTTTTTCATAACATAGGGAAAGCATGGCCAGAAAAATATTTACTTCATAGTAATTTTCTTGATAATGTAGCTAACCTTGGAAAAGTTAAATTGAAACCTATGCAGATTCATCACAAAGTCTATGGCTTCAGAGGGATAGAAAATAGTGAAATTACCTCAATGTTCTCTTTGAGATTGCTGACTGGTATGAACAAGCCATCCAGACCAGTAAGACTTAGACCTCCCACTGTTCCACTGATGTCAGTACTGGTGTCACTGGAGAAAAAGGGATTCACGGCAAAGCTCACCATCTGTTAGCAAGACATAAACAATCAGGCAATTGAGCTGTTGTCAATATTTCATTATACTCACACTCCAAATTGCTTACTAATGAAAGCTTGAGCTCAGACACAAACAGTACTCAACTTGAAAGAAGCCTGCATCCAGATTTAAATAAGAGGATGCTTTATCTCTAAAGGAGCTCAAACACCAATCTTGAAAGTGATTTTGATTCAATAATGCACTATGTGTACAATGTTTATTGTTTCCATTCATTGTAACCCTTTTGCCTTTTAGATACCAGATCTCAAAATGCAATTGCATAAGGTTCTTTCAAAATAACTCCACCAAAATTAGGCTGTGGCAGTTCTCATGGAATCAGGAACAGAAGTCTATTTCTACTGTGATAGCAATGCACAGAAGAGCATGTTGGAGTCATTGATCCACTGAGAGGATTCGGGAGCCTCTCCTAATGCTGAGGTAAGACAATGGGATGTGTTTCCACTGGTTTCAGTGGGCTCTGGACACTTTTTAGCAGAGCTGGAAAAGACGCAATGAAAAAAAGTACTTTTTTTTGCAGGCATTGTAGGTGTTTTCTGAGAGTGTCAAATCGACTAGGGAGGCTTCTAGAAAATGTATTATAAAAATATGACAAAAATATGACAATCTATTGTTCTGAGGGGAATGCCATCATATCCTAATTTAGATGAAGGATATGTTATCATCAGGACACTTGCAGGCCTGTTGTCTCCTGTGGGATCTGAGTGTCTCAAACTCGTGTATTTCTAGCTGGGATGAAACAGGATTGCTGCAGGTTAGTTTTAATGGTGATGTGGACTGAGCTGTTGCATCCTCCTCAGAGCTTAAGATTTAAACAAACAGCAAATAGATTTATAGGTACTGACTCATACAGTTGCCTTCTCTAGCCATGCAAGTATGAATCAGGGTTGTGCATGAGGTGCTGATGGGATATTTCAAATTATTTTCTTGGTGTGACATGAGGGATGACTTGTGTGCTTCTAAATTGACTGTAAAAGGAGAAAAGATTTTAAAACTGCTAGATCAAGAACATAAGTTGTGTATCAGATTGAGTCAGATAAAAGCTGTTTACTTGCCCTTATATCCACTGTTTCATCATCAACTCCTGAAATACTGAGAGAGGAAGCAGGTGGGAGAGTAAAGCTGGCAGAGCTGGAATGGGAGATGTTAATGGATATGCCATTCATGGTTTCTGTTTGTAATCTGTCCAGTTAGGGTTGGACACAAGCAAAAGAGAATAAAAGAGAAATAAATTAAAACAAAAGCAAACAAACCAAACAAACAAAACCCAACACACACACCCCCAAACAAAAAAAAAACTGTGCAAACCACCGAAAAAGCAGCCCAGGAAAAAAAAAAAAAAATCAGTAGCATGGGCTTCATATCTAGAGAAAAAGCTTTCCCACTTCATGAGTATAACTTAGTTGCAAAATCTGTCCCTGATGTAGTGACTCCACATAATGCTACCATAGAATCATCACAAACGGAGTGAAATTGCTGTGTCTGGATAGGAAGTTGTACCCAGCTAGGTGTGCTTATGTGAAAGATGTTCCTGTTTTCTGTGTGTACATGCTCTTGATCTGAGAGCATAGTTAAATATGAATGAAAACCAGGCTCTCAGGGAACAATTTAGGGATGATTATAGGGAATGGATAATGCTCATCAGGCTCCTCATGATTGTATTTGCTTCTTCCAGTCTGGTTACAATTCTATATAACATGCCATTATTGTGAAATTGGAAAAGAAAAAAAAACAACCCTCAACTGGCATGACATGAGTTTTCCACATAATTTCAAAGGTAAGCGGCTACTGCCTTAACCAGGAAACAGCAGTAAATTCTCCAATGGCTGAAGAAGACACAGCACAAGAATTTCTAAGGTGTCATGGAGTCCAGTCTGTTCTTACTATCAGATAGTAATGACAACCTCATTGCATTTGTTGAAGTTGTCATTACACTACAATATTTAGTTGGGTGGTTCAATTTAAGGTCAATGTAATGAATATTTAGGGCAAATTTGATTAACTGTCAGGAACCTAGGTGGGAGACAGTGCTTCTGTTACCTGTGTATATACATTGTGGCAGAAGGAGTGGTAAGGACTGTTGGCTCATCATCTGGTTCTTTCCCAAACAGAAGGGCACTCTGTAGATTTTCAACTGTACTCAGGAGCTGATGTGACACTGAACTCTGGAAAAGGATCAGAGGAGGAAACTTGCCACAAAGCTCCTTAGAATCATCAAGTTTCACATTATTTGCCTTTTTTTCCTTTTAGGAACAAATACTATTTTTCAGTGTGTTGCAAAGCTGGTAAACTTGGTGATTTGCTTCTTAATCTCAGAGAAAGTTTTTCAAATTAGCAATTCAATTTCTATAACTCTCATTAAAACACTACAGAGAGCAAATAAGTATCATACAGCTTTTACTCTTATATTCTATTATTTATAACTACCACACATTGAAATTTGAAGCACTATGAACATAACATGAATTTAATGCAATATATTCATGCACTTCCATACATCATTGCCCTTTAGCTGCAGACTTTAATGTTTAGTAACTTGCAAAAGCAAGACCTAACCATCTATTAATTGAGTTATTACTGGGGGAGTTTGAATAATACATATGCTTTTCTTTCAGATTAGATTTATTTCATGCCCCATTCCCTTGCAGTGATACAAGTTAAAGTATGTTCAGCTCAGGAAGCACACAAAAGCAACTGTGACAATTCACATATAGATAGGAAATAATAGGACAAAATAAGGACATTGCATAATTCTGAACAGAAAAGCAGAGTGGGCTTTCTGAAAAAGTGTAAGCAGCAACCAGATCTGATTCCAGTTTTGAAGCAGTGGGGACAATCGTGAATATCAAATACCTGTGGCTTCCTTGAATTATGGGGCAAAAGGAGGGTCTGGAATAAAATCTGAGAAAAATCTCTATGGGGTTGTCATCCATGAGAGGTCATGCCCTGGTGCTGCTGGGTTCTCCAGTGCACTGTCCTGTTCAGCTTTAAATGGAACAAATTTTAAGAGGCTTCCATCATCTTCATTAGCAGACCGTTCAGTCTAACAGGTCTAACTGGGGAGAAGTTTATTTTGATATTAAAGTCCATCGTGGTGTCACAATGAACCCTACCCAATGCCAATTTATAAATACAAGAGGCAGCAGAACTCTTAAAAACTTTCCAAAGCAATCAAGTTCACACACAGTGCACTGCAAACTGTACCAAACCAAAATTACCCGTTCTGCCTCTGGCACTGATGTGTTTGCAGCTCTGATTTCTACAGAAGCTTTAAGAACATTGCTCACTGCATTAAATAGATAGTTGGCTGCATCCTTTAGCTTCTGATCATTTCTGCTGTCCTCTGTGTTTACAGCAAGCAAGGAAGCACTGACATCTTTTAGAGTGTTGCTAGCTTCCACCTGCATAGGAAACAAGGGGAAAATTTAACTACAAATAAGAGAAATTACACTTGTGTCATTTACCGAGTATTGCAACATAAGTAATCTAAAACTATTTGTGGCCAATGCTGGGTTTACTATAATTATTTGTGCTGGGGTAATACCTCAAATGCCAATAAAGATGATACACTAGATGGTATACTAACATGTAATACAGACGTGAAAAAATGCATCCTGCTTCTACAGATTTAATCTGTAAAAAAGATTAATAACATCCAAAGGACACTCGTCTGTCAAACACTGGGCAAGGATACAGTTTATATGTACAGTAATGTAGGTTATAGTTTTGGGTGGTGTGTCTAAAAAATGCCACCATATTGTCAAGTGCATGTGCATTTCAATCCTAATGTCCACAAACCCTACTGGATTAACAGCAAGTAATATTCTTGGCTTTGTGCTGTGCTAACTGCCGAAGGAGAGTGAGTTTTGCAATTTTTATTTTGTGCCCAAATGCAGCCGGTGATTGCTTTGTGACTGTGAAATCACTGGCCAACTTTCAGCCCAGTGTGGTGAGGGAGTCAAGCAAATTTCATTGCAAGCTTGGACATATCCACTCCCACAGTCTGCAAACACTTAACAGCCTTACTGTGGGGTAAGTGCTGAATCTAAGCTATGTTCTTGTCTTGCCAAAATTAACCACATACTGTTGAACTACTCCCAAGCCATGATCTGGCTGCAACTGTATAATACATCACAAATCAGGACAGCTCTTTTCATTGCCAGTATATTTGGGGAACTTCCACAGTGGCAGTTTGTTCTGTCCTCACATGTGCTCATTCCTTCTGCATAAATAGCGTTATCTACTAATAATGCCATGTTGCCAGATAAGATTTAAGAAATACTTGTATGAGGCCAATTTGAACATTTGGACCCAGTTCCTCTGGGTGCTGACATGTTCCTGTCTCACTAACAGCTTGGCTGTATGCAGTTTGTGACAGGGCATGGATCTGGGACCAATGGATCTGGGCAATTCTAGAAATACCCTCCTGGGCAGTTTTTCTTCAGGATTCTAAGAGTGCTTTACAAGATAAGGCATATATCCTAATGTACTCTGACTAAAAATTAAGCTTTCTATCTTAAAAATGTATCATAAAATATAACTGATCAGGCTGTCATAGCCTGGATTGTAGAGGTTGCTGAGGCTATATCTGTGGGTCCGAACTGACTTTAAGCAGCAAAATGTATTCCCTTCTGGTCAAAATACACATGCTGATACAGTTGAAAAAATGGGTAAGAACAGATAACTGTAAGGCACTGAAACTCTCTGAAGGTCAGAGGGGTGAAAGAGAGTTTGTATTGTTGGTGTGAGGAGATATAAGATGAACTACTTCTTACCTGTGCTAAGACAGACAGCTCTTCAGTCCTCTGAGTGATTTCTTTCAATACTTCTGACACCTTAAAAGCAGTCTGCATAGATGTTACATTAACAGCAGAGAGAGTTGTCAGCATCAGCCCTCGGAGCTTGGGATAAAAAGGGATGATCAGGCAAAGGATTAAGATGCAATTAGAACTGTGCAAGTAGTGCTGTATATTGACAGCCAGGCTTGCTGTAAATTATGCAGTAGAGTAAGACTTTACAACAAGGATCATTTGACCCTTGTTGTAAACAGTAGACAAGGTCTACGGACAAGATGACACTTGCCTTAGTAACTGCATAACACAAGTTTTATGTTACCACCCAGCACAGAGAATTTATACAGAGAATTAACATTCATTAATAGCAAGGAGAGTTACTTGTGAGAATTTGGACTGATGTATGTGAATTACTGTATAAATGCCACTTTGAGAGAAAGCAGAACCATGTATGATTGATGTAACAAATAACGAATCATAATTGGAGGATACATTGCATTTCTCTAGATCTTTTAATCTGAGGCACTCAAAGCACTATACAAATATAAGCTTATAACTGAAACATAAAGTGGTAGCGAAAATGAACAAATTAAAACCTACCAGCCATCTAGCACTTTGCAGGAAAATTGGATGGGATATTTTACCCACAAGAGTGTTTAAATTGTGGAGAATCAGGTTGATTTTACACCATCCAAATTAGTTTAAATGAATGTAATAACAATTGAGAATGAATTATTTTACCAATGGATGATAACACAAATTATTTATGTCAGCAAATAGCGGAAAATAGCTGAAACCTGTGCCAAACACTGAGACAAATGCTAGAAACTTGAAACCTCCATTGATTACAGGTGGTGATATATGAGCTTTTTATTACTTAGGAGCTGTCAAATAATCTGAGGAGTCTATATACTTATGCTTATACTGCATAGTACTGCAAGGAAACAAGTGTCTGGCTGACCTCTTTTCGTGTGTTTGTCTGTAAAGATATGTTAAAGCTTTCTTCTTGGGTCTCCTGATTAAGGACAGATGTTACTGATTTATACAGTTGGAAAAGACTCATGGTGCTATTCCCATACTTTAGGATGGTGTTTGCCTTCTCAGATACAACAGCCTGCAGGGTTAGGTTCTCATCCATCATATCTGCATGTCCAACCTGATGAAGAAATCAGATATGCTCTTAGCATTGTCAGCGCTGTTACAATTATCTTTGAACAGCTTCCACAATCATCTTACTGACAGCTTAGCTAGAGCAGGACAGAAAACTTTGTGTTCCCAGTTTTTAATGTTTTATTTTTAGTGGCCTGATAAGGATCTCCTTCCTGGGACACTGAGGCAAAAGCAGAAGTTTTCTGGGCCCCACACAGAGTAGCTCCAGACTTAGTAAATACAGCTTATGCTGTATGTCCAAATGGATAATCTTTTAAACTTATATCCTAGAAAAAGGACAGTGGAAGATTTTTTTTCATTATCTTCAGTCCACAGAGAATAGTCTCTGTTAGATAGGAAAATTGTGATTATGGCACATTCATAAGGAAGTAATATGTATAAACATGTATAAAATAGGAAGAAGTTCCAAAAGTGAGTTGTGAGTTAGGTGTCAGCTTGAGAGATCTTGTTAAAGTAATTCTGCTGTGTACCTTCACTGAAGCATTAGTTAGAACTGTATCACCAAACTTATTGGTAACAGTAATTGTCATATGTAAAATGAAATTGTTTTCCTCTTCTCCAAGTGGAAGATAAACCGGGAAAAGTTCAGGATCCGTGCCACAGTGCAGGAGAGAATCTGAAACGGGAAAGAGGGGTCACCTATCAGACACCACACAGACACCTCCTATTCTCTAAATACACGGGACTCTGGGCTTGCTCTGTACAGGCCTGGTTGAGTCATTACTTGTCTCTCTGGGGAGCAGAAGCAGGCTGTGCCTTTGCTCTTGTTAGCAACAGTAACAGTGCTTGTGAGAATCATGGAGAAGCAAGTCAGCCAAACAGTTCACCTCAGGACTTACTTGGTTTCAGATAGAAGCAGTATGTGAGCTGCCTGTTGTGATTGGATTGGCATAAATCCACCAAGCAAGGAGTGCTGCAGGAGACTCTGAAGGTGGTGAGCACTGATCCCTGCTTGGGAGACACAGCACATTTGGGGATCTCGGGCGGAGGCACAGTGCTGACAAGGTACATTTCCTCCCCATAGCCACGCTGAGTCATTGCTGGGAGTGGAGGGAGCAGAACGTCAGCAGTAATCATGCCCCAGCAGCAGTGATCTTCAGACATTCATCTTGCCTACTCTGGCAATGATGCTGTTTGTTCAGGCATCAGAAATATCAGGATGGGCCTAATTAGAAATGAAATCCTTCTACTGATACACCATAAGAGGAAAAGAACTATTAAAGACATGGTGCTGTTTGCACTATAAAGCAAAGCTGTATTATTTGATCAAGTGTTTGGCATAACTTCATTTCCAGGTGGGCCTTAACAAAATTATTAACAGCTTGGAATAAGATACCTGAATTTGTCCTGCTGTGCACAGCCCAGAACAAACTTAGCTCTTAGTTATTTTAAAGAACCTGCACAGAAAGCAACAGATCTCAACTTGTGAACTAATTCAACTTCCTATTTGTCAGTGACACTATGTGTATGTAATGTCAGTGTGATGTCACAATGGCAGAGACTATCTCAAAGGAGTCTGAAAACTCTGCTTGTCCCTACCTGTTACTTTAATCTGAAAAGCTTCTCCCTGTGTCTGCAAGAAGGAGCTGTTCATTTTCAGCATAGATGTGTTTCTTTGAAGCAAATTCAAAGAGTTCTGCTGGAAACCAGTCAGGCCACAGGCTAGAGGGAGGGTCATAGACTGGAAAATAAGACAGACAAGAAAATATGACAGTAGAGACTCTTTCTGTGATTTCTGTTTTGATTTATCAGGATGGCAGTTTTGTGCCCTTCATTATAACCCCTCCCAAACCAGGCACCCCTGTGTCTCAGTCTTCACTATTATTTCCAAAGCATCTATTTGACAGAGTATTGCATGGAGGCCACACGGCTTTCCCTCAGGATGGGTATTTATTTTTGTGCGTGTGCAGTATATCTGATGAATCCGATGCTCTCACCTTGATTTGGAAAGTGTTATCTAAATACCAGTTATAACGTATGGCCTCGGAGTCTTTCTGTCCAGAGACACTTAAAACAACTTCATCACTAGCATTCACTGGCTTGCAGTTTGCCTCACACCTATAAGGAAGTAAGACAGTAGTTACAGATAGTAACTGTATGAGTTGTCATAGTCCTTGATGTCCAGAACCTGCAAACTATTTATGTTGCAAAAGTGATTCAGCCTCTCAAACGATGCCTGCCTCTATTTATGCTCCTGAAATTATTATATTAACAGATCATTTAAATGTCACTGCTCTTGAATGAGGTGCTAGGCTCTCAAAGAACAGTTTTTAAGGCAACAATGTGTATCTAGGTGTCTAGTAGAAATTTCAGACATATCTTACAGCGTTTATTCCACTTGTTTCAATGAGGTTTGCATATGGAATCTCCTATACTGAAAGGATGTAGCAGGATCAAAAACCCTAAATGGTTTTGGGAAGAATATTATTCCATTTATAAAAGGATTATGTTCAGAAACATGGACTGGAAAATGCAGCAAGACCCTTTTTGTCTGTAATTTTTATGATGGTAAGGTATAAATAGATTTACAACAATAAGGACACTCTCACTTTATTATCACTATTTTTGGTCACTGTGGCCTTGTCTATTAACCAGCAAATACTAGGGTTTAAAAACAAACCTGATCTCCAGTTGCAGTTCTTGTTTTGCAGTCACATAGAGACATTGCTCATCCTGCCTCTCTTCATTGTTATGGTTTCGGACTGTAACCCTCACAGTCACTGCTGACTTTGGAGGAGGAAGGCAGGAAGGTGGGATTTGCACCTCAGTTCGGTTGGTTAGGATTATCTGTTGCTGCACACATTCATTCCACTCAGGCCAGCAAGCTCCTGCACAAACATTTCCTTTGTAATTACAGTAGTTGTAAAACCTTGTCTTCTATAAAGGACTTTCCTGCCATAGGATTCAAAGAGTTTTATAGAGCAAACAAGTTTCCTGAACCCAATTTAAAGAGTGGGTAATCAGAGTTCAGAGTACAAGCTGACTTCTTCAAAGTAATGTGTAAGGTCAGGGATAAATATAGGGACAGAACGCAGAAGTCCTGAATTGCAATCCAGTTTTCAGTCATAAGTGGTTTTGCATCATGTTTGATGCTAATTATTTCCCATTTATTGAGACTCTTGTACCTTGCAAATGCCTAACTATGTTAGTCACTTGGGACTGCTCTGCTCTGTGAGGTTGAGGGCTTAGGAGGAGCAGATGTTGAAAATTTGAAACCTAGGAGTAGCCACCTTTGGGAAAAACCAAAACTGAGTCCTATGCCATATTATATACCAGTTCAGTGTTAAAACACAGTTAAAACTGTTCAGGGTAAGCTAGAAGGACGTTCAGGGTAAGCTGGAAGGACATTCTTCATGTACAGCAAGCAGCAAATTTAAAGACAGAGAGTAAACCATCTTTTAGTCAGATTTTCACCACTTGATCTGGCATGCTAGTGAATTTGTTACTCATCAAACAGAAGCTGGTAGAAAAGTTCAGGAAATGCACATACCACAGGTCCAGAGAAAAATGGAATTATTGTTGTTGTCTGGCCAGCCAAGCGTAACAGTTGTGAAAGGATCCACATGGCGACTTGGTTTAATATATATTTTGTTTTTTCTTCTGTGGTCCTAAATAATAAGTAAATGTTTCAGTTAGGACAGGAGCATGTATAAACGCATATGCATGCTGCTTCTTTATAGCAAAAAAGGTCTGAAAGTTTAGACCCCAAATCATCTATGCAGATCTGTAGTTTAAATGATCTTTCCCTGGTCGGAGGTAGTATGGAAGTAGGAGCTATATGGGAATAGAAGGAGATGGCACAGGGAAATTGCATGTCAAAATACTCCCAAACATCAAAGTGCCTTAGGACTCCAGCTCCCATTTTCAAAACTAATGCAGGTAGTTAGGAAAGTAATTCCCATTAATTTTCCACTTCAGGACCAAGACTTCTAACCCTTGGACAATCATTCTTCTTCTAGTACACCTGCTACTACATTCCTTTTTTAGCTGAATTGGATACAATACAGTTATAGATAAATGAGAAAAAAAGAAGGTAGCTGAGTATGTCTTTCTGTGCAACAAATGGTGATAAACTGAGTTTCGAATCATATTTATATTCCTCTCATGCAATATATTCTTACAGGCAATCTGTAAAGCATGACACCTTCTTGTGAAGCAGCACATCTCCTACATCATACATCTTCCTGCTAGTGCTGCAGTTAAAAAATAGACCTCTAAGATGATAACCAAATATTACACCTGGCAATTTTATTATTTAAATTTGTGCAGCTGCTGGTAATAGGTGTTATCATTAGTTTCTCAGTTTGCCTTAAATTTCTTCTTTGCAAATTACCTTAAAACATTTCAATACAGAAGCAGGAAACAAACAGTATAAAAATATATTAAACTCTGCTTGAAGCATAGCCCCCTCAAAAAGAGGTTTTCCCTACTCAAGCTGATGATTTTAATATTCATCTAAGCTCATTTCAATTTCTACAACTGAATCATTGTGAAAAGTTCATTTTCTCTAATCTTGTAATTGTTACTTGGAGGTTGTTATGAATCACAGATTGAATGCCTGTAAACATATCTGTATGAGACGCTTTTGGTGTAGATCTTATATTAAACTATATGGGGCACAGAAAATCTAGTCCCTGATCTAGTATTCTAGAAATCCTTCATGTCAATATCTTATGCAGCACTTTTACCAGTAAGGAAAATGTCTAAGTATTTTCATTTTACATAATACTTACATTTGTCTTTTGGGTATTTGTTTTGGACCCGTCTTCTTCCTTAGCAGAAGCTGTTTAATGCAAAAAAAAAAAAAAAAAAAAGAAAAAAAAAGAAGACAAAAAAGTGAATATGTCTTAAATACACTGGATTTTACTACTGACAGTCTGAAAGATAGGGCTGTAAGCATCAGCCTCTAGAACTGTGATAAACAGTCTAGTTACAGTAGATAAAATTGTAACAACGTGTCACATACTATAAAGAAGATGATCCTGATTCTTCAAATATAATGGTGTAAATCAAAATAAGTTCACAAAAGGTGATGGAGTTTCATCGATGTCCAAAGAAAAACTGAGGGAAAGCACTGGAAAAGTCTCAACAGGGTTGGCACTAAAGTCACTTTATTCCTGGTATAATCTGCTTTTGTAAATGTAAGGATGAGTCATCTAGAAGCAGTTACTGACAGCAGTTTATGAGACTGCTGTGATGCAAGTATTTCCTGGTTTCAGAGCTATGTCCCAAGCCATAAACTTCACTAATTATTTCTAGGACAAATAGCAAATGTGCAATATGTAACATACACGTAATGATGCTAATTCATGACTACTTCACAGCCAGCAAATCTGCCTTCATCAGAAGAAGCCTACACAAAAGTCTTAAGCACTGTTGCTGTAAGGAAAGCAATTACTAGATGCAAACCGTAAACATTCCATGAAATGTTCTGATTGCAATAAGACATTTACATGGTCAAAGCCAGCACTGTTAGATTAATGCATTTACCTTTTATTTGAGAACTGTTTGCTAACACAGTGACGAACCCAAGATCTTGACTCATGTTTGAGAAGGCATTCATGGCCACCACTTTCACTAGGAAAGTACCTAGAGAAGACAAATGGCCAGTTAGGAATAGCAGTGGGACCAGTCCATCATGTTTGGGTTAGAAAATCCAATTTGTAAAGAAAATCCTATTCTTTTCTGTTAAGAGCTTTGGGTTGGTTCTTTTCATGAGTTCCCACTGCTGAAAGGCTGCTCAAGGAATGTGCTTCTCCTTTATCTCAAATTCTTAATACTCAGCTGCCTTTGTCCTAGCACTTGCAATGCTATTTTCTGTCAGCTGGCTATGATATTACCACACAGGAAACTAGAGATATGCAAGTAATGTAGTCCGGATGAGTTTAGGCATCTTGAGAAAGCAACTGGCTTGTTTGAAAATTTCTGCCCGAAGGGATGTTCAAATGGGTACAGGGATACCAAATAAAACTTTTAATATTGAATAATTTTAAAACATAAAATCACAATTAGCTTCTAGTGTTCCAGCTTTGGCAAGGGATTTGAATAGTTTGTTAGAATCTTCTACAACTGAATTAACTCTCCAATCTCCTAATTCTACATTTTAAAGGCTTTTATTTCTTAATAATGGAAAGAAAAAAGTGCTAAAATGCTTATTCTTAAGTAGGTCCAACAAATCCACGTGTTTGAGACTGACACACAGACAAGCTTCTTTGTCATCTCTACTGAGAACTCCCCGGATAATTAATTACTGCAGTGTAAAATGCACAGGAGTATAAACTTGAAAAGTTATGCATATGAACAAAGAGGAGAAAAACACTTTGTCATTCAGGTAAATGTCATCATTTGTACTTGAATCATATTGTGCAATGGAAAAATAAACCCTGGTTCACTGTCTTCTTTTTTTTTTTTTTTTAATTGAAAAAGTCAGGTGCAGCCTTGCTTTCAGTCTACATATGGACACCCATTTGCCTGTTCAATTTTCTTAGCTCACTTACAAGTCAATAGGTTTGTGCCGTTCATACTGTTCTGCAGACCAAGTGAGTGTCTTGGAAATACAAAAGATGCCAGCATGCAGTACCTTCAGAGGTCACAGGAATGATGTACGTTCGAGGTTCCCCATGAGGGCTATCTTCTTCGTGAGAGTGAGTTTCATTAGATCCAATAATCTCAAACTTCAGCTTATCTGGGGCACCATGAGACACAGAGACATTCATCTCCAGATTCTCCCCCAGCTGAAGGGTGTGAGAAGCTAATGCAGCCTGGAGACCAGATACTGGCTCAATTAGGTGAACAACAATAGTCTCAGAGATCTCCAAAGAGGTTGCATTGCTGGATGCTTGGATTTCCAGCTGATGTATCCCTGGGCCTAGCAGCTCTTGAGCAGTGCTGTCGAGTGTCAGATTGTGAGGGAGAGTTCCTTCCTTTGCGCTGGATTCCGTGAGTGTCATGTTATCTGCTAATATAATGTAGATCACTCCATTGCCTGCAAAAAGACAGTTCAAAATTCCTCACAGCTTATGTAATAAGCCACCAGGTTCTAGCTGCTTTGTGAAGCACCCAGGTATTTATAAAGGAGTCCTAAGGCAGGCGTTTCTAATAAATTCACTTCAGGTGCTCTGTTGCCCCTTTAGACTCCCTCTGGAAGTCTATTGTGTGTTTTCTGCTGGGAGTGTCAGAGCAGTCAAGAGAATTCAAACATACACTACTGAATTTTTTTTTTTAAGCATATATGTGGATTCCAGGAGCTTGAAGTGAAAACAAAATGTACATGAGCAAATGTGACCAGCTCAGTGTGGAATCCTCTTACCCTCAGAGAAGCATTTCTGTGGATTCATAACTTCAAATACAGAAATATTCTTACTGGCTTGATGTGGATTCATGTGACTGAAGATATGCTCATGATGTGTCAGCTTTGTGTAGAGGGAAAAGGGTTTATACTTATGTCTGAGGTGGTGTAATAGCTCTGAGAAAGAACCCCTCCAATGGAGCTGAGAGCAGTCAGTTGCAGGAATGCAACAATTAGAGAGAAAGCATTAGCTAAAAAGAAATATTGTTTTGCATATTCAAAATCCCGCTTCTGTCCCATAGGTGGCTTAATATTTAGCCTGCCATTTATATCATGCAGAGCAATTGCCCTCACCTCCATTGAGTTCAACTTGAATCCACAACAGTTCCCCATACAGTGTACGGCAGTGAGAGCTGTTCCCAGATTCGTACTGGCTATAGCACCCAGTAATGCTCAGTTGATCCATTTGATCTTGAACAGTCACCCGCTTCTGTGCCATCACGTGCCATTCACTGGTGGTGCACTCCACAAAAACAGTATGCTCTCCAGGAGAAGAATATCTGTATGTGACATTGCTGACAGGTCTAGAATGAAAAAAAAAAAGAGCAGCTGCTTGTTGTGGAAGACTGTCCTGGGAAGTCCTTAGCCTTACATGGCAACAGTAGTCACGGCTCCAGATTTCTGTCCTGACTCTGCTCTCCTGCCATCACTGCTATCCCTCAGTTATTTACATAGACTTTTTAGGGTTGGAGTTTGTTCCTTTGTTCCAACTATGGTGTCATTAAGGTTGTATATCAGGGTGGTCGTTCTCAAGCATGTCTCTAGGGGTGGGTAGGTAGATTAGAATTCAGTAACGCACCATTAGATCTGGTTTGTGACTTGGCTCTGAGCACAGACATGACTATGTACATTAGAAAATGTAACAGTGCCCTTACTTCTCGATTCTTTATTTTATTCCCAATTTACGGTCTCTTAGATATATCAGTGGAAGTTGAGGCTGCTCAGCATTTTGTCAGAGCATGCCCTTGCTTTTTTTTATATTTTTATGCTGCAGTTGCTTCACTACTAGCCCATGCTGGCAAAGATGTCCCCCCACTCCTGGATCAGATGCATCTCTGGTCATGAGAGCAATAAGAGATGAACAGATATGAAGAAGGCTGTGGTAGTTGCTCTTATTGCTAACAAGCATAGAAGAGTGGTGAAAAGAACCTAAGGATATACTTCTCAAATGACATACAACATGGAAGGTAAATAAGTAATATTCCTGACATTATTCACTCTGAACTCTTCATATTCTTATCATAGTACCACCTAGCAAATGTAAACAAAGGTAAGGATGTATCATCCTTGATAATGCGTATTTTTCATTAGTTGTTTTAATGAAAAAAAGAGGTTTCATTCTAACTGGACTTCAAAAACATGCCAATGACATAATCAGACTAGAAAAGACAGTTCCTGTAAGAGTGGATATCTGGACACAGAAAACAGATGAGCCACTTAGTAGGTGAAGTAAAAGAGCTTCCCATCATACCAGCAAGCCTCTGCTTACAGATAGCAAATATATTTTCATGAAAGACTCACTAGCAAAGATTTTTTTTAAAGTTTTTTACAGCTACAGCCCTGTGTATATGTAAAGCTCCTAAAATCTGTGGCTCTGAAAGAACGCTTGCTGTTTCGAGTATATTTTGTATCTCAGGATATGGAATAAATTCTCTTAGTAAGAATTTGTCATAATAAGAAAAAGAAAGGTTGTGGTTGGCAGCTTGACATAAAATTTTGTATTAATTTCCAAACAAGTTTCTGCAGAATCCAAGTGTCTTGTGTGTATAGTCTGTTATTAATCTCATTTAAGAGACCTGGAACATTCAATAAAATGCAGGCAGTGAAATTTACTGGTTGTCTGATGATACATGAAGGATATATCTTACGTTAGAGGGTAGTAAGGATCAATAGTGTGGCCATCTCCAGTGCTAATGATACAGGAAAGGTTGCCAGAGTATGGAGAGAGCATCCAGTTCAAACTGACTGTGATATTCTCAAAGACAAAGCATGTATCTGCTACAACCAGCTGCAGACCTGTAAAACATGACAGAATTCAATGCCATTTATTACATAATTCAATTAATTTTCATGCACCAAGAGCAGGCCTTCTCCAAAACAGAGTTGCTACTATTGCTAATTTGAATGCATTAATGGTGTGTCAGGGAGCTGATTCTGTTCCTTACCCACTGGTCAAGATTCTCATTGGAACATAATTTCATTTAAGCGTGCTTTATGTGTCTGAATTTTCTGGCTTTTTATCCTAACAAAACCCCTCAGTTAGGAGAGGGAAGCTACATTTTTATGCCTATTTTTAGTGGTCACTGCTCTTGGAGGTTCTTCTCTGAGGATGGAGCAGCAATTTTTTAAGTTAAATATCAATGGCTACAGTGTTACAGAAAAGAGCAGAACAGGCTTTTGGTGTTGACAGCCCCCTCCCACTTACCTTCCTTGCAGTGGTATTGAATAGACAAATAGCTTCCAGAAGCTGGACAGGGATCTCCAAAGAAAATGCCATCTGCTGCCACCTGGCAGGCCTGAAGACCATGACACTGGCCTGGAAAGAAGGACCATTTTATATGAACTAGTGGGTTTTGTCTTTGGCTGTTGTAACAGCTACGATGAGAGATGATGACAAAAACAAAAAGGGGAGGGGCAGCAATACCAAGTCACTGATTTCTAAACAAACTCCCATAGCACATTGACTTTAGTGTATTGCTTATTGCTTGGTATTTCTTAGCACCATTCTACCTTGTTTGAATAAAGCTGAGTTAGAGAGGGTAAATTAAAGGAAATTATGTGGGTTTTGGCTGGAATCCCAAAGAACCACCCTAGGGACATGCCATAGTCCCTGTTGAGCCTGGCAAGCAGCAGAGCCTGTAGCTCCGGCAGGCTGTGTACTCAACGCATGAAGGCAGCAGCAGGTCCCTCCTGCCCTCATGTCCCCATGGGTGCCAGCCTTTTCACCCCTCCTGGTTTGGAGCTAGGTTTGTATGGATGTGTTCTCTTCCATCCATGTCAAACCTAGGGACTCCCATTGGGAATCAGTGTGCCCACATATTTTCTTCACACAGTGGGAGGAACCAGGTGTGCCCTTATTTTCCATTTGCTCCCCCTCTCCTTCTCTGAATCTTTTCTCCTCACAACGCCTGTCCTTTCCATCCAGCCTCCTCTGGGAGCCTCCTCCATGTCACAAGTTCTCTGTGATTCTCTTCATTTTAGGAATAATCAAATTTCCCATTCACTAACTTCACTGAAATACAAGATAAATTATTTTCAGGACAGAAGCTTTGGCACATACTCTGCTTCTGACAGGCAGTGCCCTAAGATACTACCTGCTACTTCATCTTTGACACTGATCCAGCTACAGTCGTCGTCACTGTCGTACTGGAGAGGAGTCTCCAATACACAATAGTGGGGGGTCTTCCGTCCATAGAAGCTCTCTCCAATTTGAATAACTTCTCCCGATCCACACTGTACAGTGGCATTGTAATTATTACAAGCAATGCTCTGGCCATATTCTAATACAAGAAAAAAAAAATCAGATTTAACTTTTTGAATTTTTTAAAAATCCTGCTACAATTCTCCTTCATATCCTTTTTGTTTTGTTTTGTTTCTCTTTCTCCCCTTTTCTCCCCTTTAAGTTAAACAATTAAGAAAATGAAAAAAAAAAAAAGAACAAAAAATAAAATAATTCTCCTTTTTAAAAATCCAAAGTAATAGATTTATTCTTTTTACTGCCTTAAACAAAACTTTGAGAACATTTTAAATAGACCTACATGCTTGAATTTTTTTTAAAAAAGGTATTTTGTGGAAAACACTTAGCATTTGTTTGACCTGAAGTACTGGAAGGTTTAAAATTACTCCTTAGTTATGAAAGAGCCTCGTGGCAGTGTGTGATTTGCATGATGTTCAGGTAATTGCTCTGGAGAATAGCTTGCATATTAAGTATGGGACCTGATCCCATTTCTGCTACAGAGACACCTTTGTTCCTGTGTGATATTTGACTGACTTCATTCAGCAGCACTGCTCAAATGAGTAAGGTTGTATCTCATTCGTACACCTCATTCGTTGTAATCTGGGACAGTTAATTATCTTTCAGAATTCTTAGTATCTTGTAGTAATCAGGATAGTTAATACCCTGAAGAGGAGGATGCGAAAGATTGCTCTCATATGGGAGTGTTGCAAAAGAATGTTTTTGTTTCAGCTGTCCCTGCTTTAAATACACTGTCCCCTCCAGTTGCTGTTTTGATCATTCCCCTTGAGTACCTTGATTAACAGTGCCAATGTGTGCACACTGCAGTAATTGTGTGATATTGTTATTTAAAGGCTAAATCTAAGCCTGGCTGTAGCTATAGCAACATGATCAGTTTACAGATTAGAGCTCTCTAAATAAGCTTGAAAAAAAAATTGCTGTTAAATTCTACTATGGACTATCATCTCGTGCATTTTTTGTTCTTTACTTTGTAGAGAGAGCTCTCAGAGTATCTGCTCTCTCAGCGACTTTTAAATGGAGAAATATACAGAAGCTAGTTTGTGTTCCTTTCTACAAACCCTGGTTAGATACGTATGTTTTTATACAACAAGTTGCTAACCTACAGAGCACCAAATAGTAGAACATAAAAACCAAGAAATAATGGCAAAAATTTTTACTTGTGTTGAAAAACACAAATAATGCTAAGATTAGATGGCCAAAGGAAGGATGAAGACAGAAGACTGTCTGGTTAGTTGTTTGTACATGTATACCTAGCTCAGATGATCAAGTAGACAAGTCACCAGGAATCAGAGATATTACCATTTGGAACTACATATACATTTCATTTGAATTTTCAAACTCAATGTTAATGTGACCCAAGCCTCATGGTAGCTATGCATGGGGGTCTTAAGTATCACTATGCCCATTTTACAGAGGCAACACTGTCAGCTTGTGGGAACTTCCAAACATTCAACACCCAGAGAAACTAATGAAAATATTGTCCTTGTTTCTTTGAGATATTTGATACAATTCTTTACATGCAAAGCTGGCAAAAGGATTCTACTGTTACTGAAATATGTATGTATGACATGGGCTGTATATACTGAAAACAAGACTATAATTCTCTCAGTCTTTTCTCGGTTTCCTGGGTAATGGAATCATGGATGTAGTGTAGGACATTGTTGCTCAATACTGCCAACACTGAATTTAATAGGCTTTAAGTCAGATCCTATGATAACAAATGATAGTTTCCTTACAAACAGACAGTTGTCTACCAGAGTTGTAATGGAAAAATAATTTTAGTCTGTTTTTGCAAGGGAAATAAGCTTAAGGGATTGTGCTATCTGCCAATTTCCTCTGCCCCAGTCATGTTAGTTGTCTCCAGCCAAGTTTGATGTATAAATATAAACTTTAAAACACGCTAAAATTTCCTGAAAATCAATAGGTAGGTAGAAGAGAAGAGCTACAGCAGTGTCTTTTCTTAGGAGTAGGGATTATAACCTAATGTTTATCTGTTCCACTATGTGGGATTCAGCTGGACAGCACATAGAGCTGGAGCTCTGGAGTAGCTGCAGAACTGCAAGGGAGGGAGCTGAGGGAGTGAAAAGTATTTGCAAAGGTGGGACATGCTGGGGATATGGGAGTGAACTGGGAGTGCTGAAGAGGAGGATAGGGATGGGATATGGAACAAAAAATTGGGACAGGAAACAAAACTTTCTTAGTTTTGCTGATCGTGGAACCACTTGTTAATTATGTCAAAAGTAATACAGTACTGGACCAGGGCAGCAGCAATTCTAGGACTTTGTGGAAACCTGTACTTGCATACTGGATTCAGAGATTTTTTATCTTTGTGAGCCTTCATCCAGACTGTCCTTCCAGTCCTTATGACCCTAGTTCGAGTTACAGTTTAAAATGCTCAGCTATGTGCAAAGTATGAGGAATACAAGTTTCCCTCATGTCTATATGTTGAATGGGATGATATTGCTGCCATTTCTTTCCAGGACTGTTTGCTCCAAGTCACAATTTAAAGGACACTGTAGATTTTCTGTCTGAGCACTAAAATGCCACCAGGATGTACAGGTTCCTGTCTGCTTCCTTATCCTGGGGAAGCCCTCAAACTTCACCCAATGGAAGGGTCTGAGAAGAAACAAGAAAAACTTGCTCTCACTTTTGCTTACTTCAGGCTGCTAGCAGTGGTATCTCTGGAAGCCCAAATGTATTTGTGCTTCAGTTACAAATGGAAATTATTTTGGCACATATTTATGATTAAGAGTATTTTTACAGGGCAGTCATACAGGTCCCACCTAGCTCATGTACTAAGGTGTTGTGGGAGTTTATTCTTGCAACCAAGCTGTTAAGCACTACTCAAACTGGCTTTAAACTAGCTAGCTTATGTCCACTGTAACCACAGACCACTACACATTGAGATTCACCCTCAGATCCATTTCATTTTTATATTGGAAACTTGGACCTTAATGGCTATTGTACCTACATCTCTCAGTGATTTCAGGGCCTTTCCTTTCTTTTGGAATTTACATCGGCATACTGGAAAAAGAGTACCTGCTGGGGTTAAATCGCTTTTTGCTTGTTCACTGTTATTAAGCTTGATGAAGTTATTGTGCAGCCACTTTGAAAGTAACAAGGCAATTAATGCACAGTTGAGAACACGACAGGCTCACTTTTCACTTCCAGCTGTTGTGTATCTTACCAAACTCGCAAATGAAGTCAAATTCCTGGCTGCAGTTTTCAGTCACACCCCACTGATACTTGGCATTCTTCAGGATGTACCCGCATGTGGATGAGAAGGGAGATGGCTGATCCTTGTACCAGTTACTGTAGCTTATATTGGAAGTATCCAGCCAAATCATTGACCCTGTGAACAAAGTAATTGTGTCTCAGATGTTTATTTTCCAAGGTAATATAATTACAGGCTCAGAGCCTATAGAGCAGGACTGTAGCCCTGCTCTTACTGAAGCAGGGGTGGGTTAGTCTGCATAGGGATCTTCAATTACCTTTTATATTTGACCTGATATAATCATTAAAAGAGACACTGCCTTCCCTCTGTGCTCCCCGCCTCAATAATTCCACCATTTCCTTTGCATCAATTCTTGCAGCACTTCCTAGCATGAGGAATTGGCTCAGCTTGCTCTTCTACTGGAGAACTAACCCAGCGTATTTTTTTCACTGGATTAGCAAGCTGATCTAATGCACCATGTGTTCACACAACCACAAGATCCAATGGAAAGTGTGACAACATGCAACTGGAAATGAGGCAGGCAATTAAAACATCTTAGTATAAATCTGAAGTCACAGCATCAAAAGACAATGGCTTTTCAGCAGATCTCTCCAGAGGCACTAATTGCATTTGTTACCATGTTAAGCAAGCATCATGGGCTGAGACAGTTTTAAAGACTACATGATTTCAAAACCACCTACCGTCAGAAGTTTCATTCACCGAGGAGTTTGAGATCAGTCCTATCCACCATTCCTGATCCTCAGCAATATGTTTTTGCAAGAACTCTTGAGTTTCCTCATTTTCAATAAAGACGAGGTGCCCTCCTCCTCTCTCACACCAGCTCTGGGCACTTGTGAAGGTACGCCGGAGGCTAACAAACTCATAGCATGAATGGCTGAAAGCTAGCTGGTACTTTGAGCAAGGGTTGCCTTCATCAACGGTTGCTTCCTCCACAGCCAAACATACAGCAAGAGAAATGAGAACTGTGGTCCCAAGCCACATTCTCAGTTCAGTGCCCTGTGTGGCACTCCTCTTGCTTATCACATCACCACTCTTTTTGCTGCCTTCTTCAAAAGCTTGAGATGTCATCCTTGTCATGTCATCAGCATTTGTCCTTCCTTTTTACTGCTTGCAACAACAGCAGCAATAGAACACGGAACAGATTGCTTCTAATATATAATAGGGATTGTGTCTGAGGTTACACACAAGTGTTGATGCTAAGTCATTGCAATGGCCATTGTGAGGCCTATTGTATAAATGTCTCATTCCATGTGAGGTCATTTTGAAGAGAAGACATTAGAGTATTGCTTCTCTCATGAGCAGAGAAGATAAAGTTGATATATGCTGCTGCTGGACACATGGGAAAGTGAGATAAAGCTCCTACATCAAGGACATCATTGTGTGAACACTAAAGCTGGAGGTCTTTGCAATGGCACAGAGATACAATAGTAAGAATGAGAAGACAATGAGGAAGATGAGAAACACAAGGAGTTGTGACACAGGGAAACATACAGTGATCCTCTAGATACATTTAATTTTATTGGATTGCTTTATTTATTAATATTTTTATTTTAGGTGCTTCTTTTGGATGCTAATTCAATGTCTATAATTATCGAATCATATTCATCCCGCCCACCTGTTTACACATACACAGGTTAATCTCATCTGTCCAAAGTAAGCTTCATTTTGAAGTGTTGTGTCTGTTTTGAATGTCTGTCACCCCAAGTGACGTGCTCCCATCATCCCTTAAAAGCTAAGCTCCTTAACTATATAAAGCTACAGTATCTGTACCATCTATAAGGTAGATGGTACCTAGAGAAGGACAGGAGGTAGAAGAGAAGGACAGGTGGTAAAACAGTGATTTAGAGAATTTTAAATTATGGCCTTTATCGTTGGAACTACTTGGAAGCCTTATCTGCACATTCCAGAGGCGGCTGATGGATTTTGGGAAGTCATCTCAGTAACATTTAGGAGCTGACATCCCTAATAGCTACTGAACTGCCCTGCTAAAGTTACCCATGAGGTTTACATGACCACTGGATTAGCAGAAATACAGTACAAACAAATAAGGATCTTTAGCTACTGCAATCCTTGGCATTAACTCCATTGAATTTGATGCAATTACTCTTAATTTATACCAAATTAACCTGACCCTGTAAGAATATGCACTTATATTTAGACAGGGATCATTGAGGCAGCTACTGCATCACAGGGATGCAGGAAGCAGTGATGTTTGGTTGAATTCTTGCACCACAGGAGTGCCACCTTCATTGTGTGGTTGAACTTAAGGTAATGCATGTACTGCACAGTACATCAGTCTAGCTCTAACCCTAAAGCTTTCTTGAAAAGTAAAGCAGTGTACTGCATCCAGTAAGCTTTTAAGAGTGAACACTTCAATCCCAAGAACTTTCTGGACCTCCAGTTCATAGTCACCTTGCTCAGATGGATAAAGCAGGACTATGATCAGGGATTTCAAGATAAAGTTCATGGGAAAGTGTTTAATGGGTAGGAGTGTGGGAGGAGAGGAAAGGGGAAGCAAATGCACTGTGATGGGGAGATGGACACTATGCTGCATGATTCCTTTCCCACTGCACTTGAAAATCAAGACTTACCTCAGCTATGGAACCCCTGGAGCAGATCCCACATCAAATTCTGACTGATTAATAGGGAGGGCTTGTGGGGCAGCTGAGATGTAAATAGTCAGACTGGATTTCCCAGCTCTGGAGAAGAGCAACCATATTCTAATTAGCTGATGGATCTGGCCCAGTCAGTGCTCAGACACCAATCCCCTTCCTGGAAGACACTGTGTAACTATGATTATCATCTGTTTCTGTTGAGGATGTCTGCAGATTAGGAGTCTACATACAGAACTTCATATCCTTCAGTTTGGGAACACCCAATTCAACTGTTCTATATTCAAACTATTGCAAAAGTCAGGTCTGAGGGCAGCTGCTGTTCAGTTAGTTGGCCACCATATATTTTCATGATGTTTCCTTCAGAGTCCTTGCTTCTTTGTGGGCTGTGATGACTTGCCAGGCTTTGCAGAAGCTGGCGGCCAGCCCTCCCATTTTGTCCTTTTAGATATGAGAAGCACATCCTGTTTCTGAAAACAGAGGTGTGACGAATGAGACTGTGCTTAAATGTATCTGGCCCAGTGATATAGACTCCACATTTTCGATTTGTGCTATTGACTCACATAAATGGATTCTGTAGAACTGTCCAGTTCTCCCTCTCTACAACTGGAAATTTGACCACATGAACATACTGCTAAAAATTCCAGAGCTGGAGGTACCACAGGCTAGGCTATCCTCTGTGAAGCCGCTCCAAAGCCATCAAAATTAATGAAAGTCTTGTCTCTGGCCTCGAAAGATTTCCTAAGAAAGAACAAATAATGTTGGGAAATGTCTACAAATAAGGCCAAGCTCTCCAAGTGAGTCTGCTGTTGGCAATTTCTACAGCAGTGTGAATTTTTTTCCCAATTTACGGTTGCTATAAATAACTCTTCAGCTGCCTGCAGCAGATGGGGAATGGAAGAAAGACAGTTTCCCTCTTTTGCAGTTTGTTGACTTGATAAATTTTAGTGCCAGTAAAGCAGCCTGTCAGTTTATGCTGTTTACCAGAAGGAAGAGAAATGCATTTACAAAAAAGAAAATTCTGCTTTAAAAGGATCAAAATTAGCAGCTAGGGTTCTCAGAACAGAGAAAATTTCTGAAAGCCTTTTTCACTCATAAGTGAAAAATGGCTTCATTTCAAATAAAGAGTACTCCTTGAATTTACCAGTTGGTAGGAAACAAGCCTTTTGCATTCTTCCTCAACAGAAATGCATTTTTATGAAATAATTTTCTTATGTCAGAAGTCTGCATGGAGGCTTCACAGTATGATGGTTTATTTATTTATTGATTGATTTTGATAATTGCCTTCATATAGCTTGCTAAATGTAAGTAATTTCAATAATTTAAGAAGTTACTTAAATAGTCACATATAGTAATACAAAAGAGATAAAATGGTGCACCTTTCTGCATAATCTCATCTTGCATGTTTCAAAAGGCGATCATGGAAGTGCTTAATTAAAGCCCTTTCATTATCTCAAGGCCGTGGCTGGCAATTACTATAACTTTTCCTCTTCTGACTGCCCATGGGTGTGTAACTGACCCCTAACAGGTATTGCAAAGCCACTCCGATAACTTCAAGGAAGTGTCACACATAGTGCCAGATACATATATTTTGGGTAACCAAAACCATTCACTTGCTAGTTTTTGTTTGCCTACTCCCTCATTCTGAAGAACTGGGACAACTTCACAAGAAAAGTCTGTATATAAGCATTGTTCCCAAAGGAACTACTAGTCCTTTGCATATAGCCAAGATTTGTTAATCCTTGTTCAGTTATAGCTGTCTGTCTGAAAGGCTGATATAGCAACCACCCTTACAGCATGTGTTATGTACCAGTGAGTTAAACTAAAACAAATTCACCAGCTAAAATAAGTCTTGCAAAGCAATTTTATTTTGCAAGCTTTGACTAGAAATTAGTGACAAAACTTTCTCAATATTTTCACACCCTCACTCCAAGCTGCGATAAAGCTATGAGTAACTCTTTTGTTTGTGAAGTCTCTTGCATCTGTTAGAATAAGTCTTTCCATTTTCTCAGAAATGTTTTAGGGGGCCCTGCAGATCTCTTACAGAGTCCTAACTTGCCCTTAGAAGTTATAGCAGGTGGTAGCCATCTAGAGAACACTTCTTCAGAAAAGCATTGTTCTGTATACACAAAAAACAAAGGTGAATGATTTATTCCTGGTTTTGAAATGGATGCCTCAAAGTTTATTAAATTGTTGTTCTTGGAAGTAGAAGCTGTTGAGGTGAAAGAAATCTGAAGCATGTTTTGTTTATGATTCCAAAAAAGTTAATAGGTGTTAAAATAATGGGCGCCTACACTGAGATTCCGTACAAGAACCTTCTTGGTGGTGTTCACCACTCCTACAAATTGAACCCCTTAAAACCAGCTCAGTTTTGGTAGTGAAATCTCAAAGTAGTTATTATCTTTTTCTTTTTTTTTTTTTTCCTTTTTTTTTAATCTAAGCTTATATATGTCAATTACATGCCATCTGGAAAGTTTAGCTTTGTATGCGTAAATACTTATAGAGCAGGAGGTGAGCACACACAATGCTTATGTAATATATGTAGGTACATAGGCTTACCTTGACACCTTTGCAACTTAGCCTTTCATGCCCCAAAATAGGGAGCAAGCCCTGGAGTGCTTGCTGGTTCAACCTAATCAACAGCTGTATAGGTCAGGGCACTCTGAATCCAACTGCAAATTTCCCCATGGCCAACTGCTGCTGTTTAGGAGAACATGGTTCTTTTATAATCCTTTTCTATATCTGAACTTTGATGCCCCAGACCTGAGAAAAATGCGTTCCAGAGTTTCAGAGGGCTATTAGAGTGCTGGGTATGCAGACAACGAGGAGAGGTTTGGTCCTGACACTGACTTCAGGGTGGTCCTGGTTTGTACCCTAGTGCTGATTACAGCTGCATCATGACAGCCTGAGAAAATCCTCTAATTCAAAAGGGCATTGCCGCACAGCAGAATAGCTCGACAATCCTTCATAGAGGCCATAAACTCCTAGGTTTGAAGAGTTAAGGAAATGAAAAGCTGCCAGTGGGAAGGAATAAATCACACCCCCATTCATTTTGGCTGTTGTTCATTTGCCTTGAGGAAGAGCAAGTAAATTTACTCTCTATAGGAGGATATCACCATCTTTAAATTCGTGAATATTACAGAAGGTAATGTATAGATTTTATCAGGAATAGAAATATATCTCTGTTCTATGAATTATATCATCATATAAATAGATCTGTATGATTTATAATCATATAAATTGATTTATATTACTTTGGCTTCGAGGTAGATGAAAGGTAATTTTCAGGTGTCATTAACTTGAGACAAGATTGTGAGTGGTCCATTTTAATCTGTCACGTACATTTCTGCAGTGCGCAGAACTGCTTCTTGGAAAGGTCTGTTTCATTATTACACAAATAGATAGGAAGTACTGAGTGCTGAGCAGACTGTCCAGAAAGGGATGGAGAAGAGCCCACAAATACACCTACATCTTCTGTCTCTCCAGCTGGCTTTCAAAAGTCCCATCTGCCAATTAGTTTAAGATGGTCACAATCACATTTCCTTCCTTGCCGTTCTCCTGGGCTGCTTGTCCTAGTAGTGAGACCCAGTAATTTGCTGAGTGGAAAGGGTTTGGTTTTTTTGTTGCTCTACTGTTTAATTTTCCATGTGGCAACACAGTGAACTTACCAATGAGCCCTGCCAAGTTGCAATTTTGATGTTATCTTCTTTAGAAAAACAAGGAAAACAATTCTTATTTATACAGGGTGCAATAATTAAATTGGATGTTCATGCCAGGCATGATGATGTCAGGATAAAGTAGGTCTACATTCAAGAGTTGCTGAGCTGGACATATTTTGTGTTCATAGTATGTATATGGTTACCTTCTGACGCAGTTGTTGCCTGGTTAAGTGCCTGAGGGTCTTTTCCTAGGAAATGTCCCTTTGGAAGCATCTAGTATTGCCTTTAGCCTTGTAACTTGACTTTCCTCACCTGCCATACAGTTAATACCTCAGTACTTCCCTC
Organism: Megaceryle maxima; assembly: GCA_024605025.1. Lineage (NCBI taxonomy): Eukaryota > Metazoa > Chordata > Aves > Coraciiformes > Cerylidae > Megaceryle > Megaceryle maxima. Next base: position 28,010 of record JANHGN010009895.1, read on the forward strand.
TTTTCCAGCTAGTTCCTATGTTTTATTGCCTTCCACAGCAGAACTTTGACTATTGGGAAGAGGGCAGGTGTGCCCTGTGAGGGTTATTAATGTCTAAGGTAGCCTTGAATTCACATTGAAAGCAGCAGAACGATCTGAAGCATCTGCTGACAACTCATGGGTTCTTGTAATCACGACTGACTGGCACAATTCAGATGTGACATTAGCTTAATACCTTAATCAGATAACTGTTCTAAGGATTAAAAGTACCCTCTTTGGGTAAAACATTAACTGGCAGATAGAAATGGACTGAGCTTTTCCTAGCACATACAGAGAGGCAAAAAAAAAAAAAAAAAAGAATTATTTCTTGGATCTGAATCTCCAACCATCACAACTCCAGTGGTGTGTCTGCAGTCACTCCAGATTTCTGTAAGTATAAGACTGGCCAGATTCCTAAGGCAGTCCAGCTTCCACCTCTTGTCTGGTTTATTTAATTTTTGTTACACATTTCTCAACTACTTGTTATGAGCTATTTCTGATATTGCGAGACATGAAAACAGAAAGAAAAAAGCTGCATTGCAAGTTCTTTTCATCAATAATGTCTCTCATCAGTAAGTGTCTTAACATCTTATGAAAGAGATCAACTTCATAGTCCCCATAATGAGAAGACTGGAGGTCTAGTGGTCTCTATTCAGGAACACTGCTGTTGTGTTAAGCACTCTACACTCAGATGCCACCTGACTAAAACCAGAAAACAGGTCTTTTTATTTTTTCTTTTATGTCCTCCCAAAGATGCACAGTAGGCTAAAAGGCAGGACAATGTGTAGCAGCATTAACTTCTGTCACTAAATGTCTTACAACACCATTTCTACACCTTCCATCATGGAAGTGAGTGCCAACCTTCATCTTGTCATTCTGCTCTCTTGAAAAAACATTACTGAACTGTATAACCTATTAAACAATAAAACATGTAAATAGTCTTGGGACGATGAAAGGTGCAGATAAGGCTATAAAAGTCTTACAGTGAGGAATTTTATGTGAGCACTGTGGCTGTTTACTTGTTTGATTGTCTAGTGTTTAAGTGCTCGGGCATTATGATCACTGGGCAGGTTCCATCCAGTTAGATACTGGTATGAGTAGAGTAGTAGTTCTGGGCCTCAGCATGGGGAGAGTTTGAATACAAAGTTATATTATATTTTTATTTAAATGAACTAATCAGTATTTCTGGTGTTACATATTAAAGATATGACTGTATAAGAGAAAAAAGTATTTTTGGTTCTCACAAAAAACAGTGAAATCTCACAAGAAATTAAAATCTCCTCAAGAAAATTAAAATCTCACCAAAAATAGTTACTTTGATCCAAACAATACTGATTAAAAAAAGGTTCAAGCAAAACTGGTTTGATCCAAACAAAACCTGGTCAGAATAATATATGGAAACTATTGTTATTTAAACTTGGGCTACATTAGCAGTTTGTGTTTGCAATTGTACTCAGTGCAGGAGAAGTATTCTTAGATAGTGCTGGTGGTATTTTTTTGAAATGGGATTATGTCAATAAGACAATATTTAACAAAGATTAATGCTGGTAGCTCTGGCACAGTGAGACAGCAATCAGTGTGATTTCAGCAAAACCGAGTAAGTTTGTATCAGTTTTATTACTTGGAGTCTTTATTGGTCAATAATAGATAACAGTTGATAGCGGAAAGTTCTTAGCACAGCTTAAAGTCATATTCAGGTAATTTGACTTTTGTTAATGGGCTTTAATTAGAACTTGATTTTTATAAGAGAAGGGCTGAGATGAAGGTAAATTGAGCACTTATAATTTGAGATAGCAATAAGGAGTAATATCGGTCTCTCTTTGATTTATAAGGCAAATAATCTCTCTTTGTTTCTTGTGTAAGTTAACCAAGAGTACAAAGGTAGACATGTGGTGATGATGTTATTGTTATACTAGAAATTTAGTTAGCCAGCTCCTCTGCCTTGGGAAATTTTGTTTCTCTGACCTCAGAGATTTCACCCTGAATGTCATGCCCAGCCTTTCATGGCCACAGGGTACAACCAGACCGATTTTGGGCAGGGTCATGTTTTGCTCCAAAGATGTATCCATGGCCCTTTTAAGTTTGGGAGAGAAGCTCAAGGCACTCAGAGACCAGAGGGAAAGGAGAGCTACAAAGAACTAAAGAGGAAACAGCTTGTAGCCTTCACAGCACAGTCTTCCTAAGTTTATAATGTTTTGGTAAACATTATATATCTGAGTTACAATGTAAAATCTTGGGTAAACCCAAGATCAAAGACCTGTTGGTAGTCTCTCTCTCTTGGGTTCTATTTCCTCTATGTTCTCTAGAAGATGGGACTTCTATAACCATCTCCCCCAGCAAACCCGTGTTTTTACAAAACATGTTATTTTATGTTACAAAACATAAAATAACAAAATCATGAAAGTCACCTAATCCACCTCTACTTCTGCTAATAACTACACATTATACTTGTAAATCAGTACTTTGATATGTCTCCATGTCAATATAAAAATGGACAAATTACACAGCAAGAAAGTCCATCTCTCCACTAAACTACTTATCTGTCATTAACATGATGAAAACAACAATAACAAAAAGTATTTTACTGGTAAATGAAGTTCTTTTCACTGACATGTAGGAAAAACTAACTTTGCAAGGCCTCCTTATTTAAATTATGGGACAAAACTTTCAGGCACAGACACCTGAAATTATCTACCAAACCAAATTTAGATTTATTTCAAAAGTTGTTGCATATCTACTGCTCCTCACTCTTTCATCTGAATAACTTTTAACAAGGTTTCCAATTATCTCCTCTTGGCTGAACCTTAAACTACATTAACAGTCACGGTGGAGAAGGGCAAGAGTGGTCTGAATTAATCTTTTTACTGCTTGCTTACTCTATGGAAATCTTCTTAGTACTGCTACAGATTAGACCACTTAGAGGTCAGTTAATTAAAGCTGCATCTGTGGACATGTAAATGAATAAGGATATACTGAACAGAACATATTAAAGCAAAGCAGAACACCATGGACAGAGAAACTGTCCCCATGGCTTAGTGGAAGTAGAGTTAGATGGCTTTGCGTTTTTGCCTGATCCTTTTTAGTCTCCAGTATGGCTGAAAAATCCCTTACTTGGCTTTGTCTACAAAAGTAAGTCTACATCTCAATACACACACACTCTTCCTCCCATACATGCAGATATACATATGCATGCATATATAGTGTATGTATGTTTATGCATATATATCTGCTTTGTCTGTGTAAGTGGACTTTGACACCCTTAATCTCCTACAGCCTTCTAGTTCAATCCCGATATTTATTAATACTACTAATTCCAACAAAGTCCATATATTTTCTTTTTTTAAGCTGTTTTCTTATTTTGTTATCACCTGTTTCTGTGAGTGCTTTTGTAGCAGATACAAAGTCATGCTGCTGTCCTGACAAGCTCCCAAGTCACCATAAGCGATCCAACAGGCAATATGTTAGGAAGAGCATCAGAGCAGTCCATAGCACAAATTGTGTTTTAAATAAAATACATATGTGTATTTATAAAAGATCAGTCAGCCTTAAGAATTGATGTTAAAACATTTTGGGAACAATGGTAATTTAATTGAAAAAAATCAGATTTTAGGGTAACTTCAGATGAAATTGCATAATACATAATTGTGCAAAGAGGGGTTTTATCCTTCATGCTCAATGGAGCCTATGATTTGCTCTGCAATCACATGCTTTATATTGAAATAATTCTTTTTCCCAGAGGATTTTAAAATTAACAGCATTGAACTCAGATAAGTAACTTATCTAGAAATAAAAGCATGAAGTTAAAAATCCCCTTATTTTTAATGATTCCTTCCATACTTTCATGGAGTAGAATCAGGTCACATATGGGAGAATATGTTACAGTGATTACTTGTAAAAAGATGTTTAATGCAATGATGTGCTGCTCAGTTCACTCTGGAATAGCTTATATATAAAGAAATACAGAACATGACTGTTCAGTGATGACAGTTTGTTAATTAATAGAATAGCCCAGGGTAAATTTCACAGAATGTAAAGAAGAAGATGACACCCTGCTTTGAAATGTTTGTCACTCCCAAAGAGCCAAATTCAGAAAATTCTTTTCTTTTTGTCTTCCTAACTGCCAAATGGGGCAAGCACCCCTATGCAGTGTCTAAAATTTGATCTGAAATGCTTAAGGGGATGTTTCAGAAGCATTCTACCAACTCCCTCGGTGTGGCTGGCTGCTTCAGATATGTTCATAAGGAGCAAACAGATGAATTATGTTTTTCTTACTTCTCCTTTGAATCAGTGAAAGAGTTAATTTTAATGAGAATGTGCAAGAATTATAGTGTATGTGCTAAGGATTAAAGATCAGCTATTATAAATTGTCAGTCTATAAGCCACCAACCACTAGCTCACGTTGCACTTTGACCTTATCTTTATATGTAACAGGAAAGAGCTGTTCTTAGCCCAGACAGGAGGGGACCGCTACAACTGCAGGAGCCACTGGGTACCAGACGCAGAAACTGTTTATTACATGAGACATGAATACGCTATTTTGTAGAAATAAAGAAGAACATCCAGAGCCCATAAAAGCTGAGGTGCAAGGTAAGTGAAAGAAATCCTGTTCTAATACATAGGGTTACTTGGGTATTTTGAAATGCGTAAACACGGAAACACTTGTTCACCCAAGGCAACACTGAAAAGGGAAACAGAAAGTGAGAAACTTAAGTGGACTTTGTTTAAAAGGACTGAACTCTTGTTTAAAGACTGAACTCAGTGCCCCCCCGTGGGATTTTTGTCACTTATTGGGCATTTCTGTGTACTTTTCAAAAAATGCTATTTGAACAGGATTCCCTGAAGCTGGTGGTGAGGAAGATTCAAGACTCGGGGATTTAATCTGGTGACACTCCCTCCCCCATGGCTCTGCTCAGGCATTCATTTTCTCCTCTCTGTAACCCTTCCCTACCCTTCTTCTCTCCACTTAATCTCCCTTGCCTCCTGGAGAGGGACACTAAAATTGGGACTCTTCAACAACAGTATTTCTAAATTGAAAAGCAGCAGCAGCAGTAATGGATGCCACCATGTACTGTTAAAAAGAGAGTTCAAAATTTAATCCAGTAAAACCTGCAGAGTATCCTTCAGCGAGATAGTTAAAAGTGGCTCTCTAAGAATGAATGCTTGAGCAGTCTATTATTTTTGCTACTTTTTTTACTTTAGAGAAGTTTTTGGCACAGTTAAAGGAAAGGTTTGTTGCTGAGAACCTCTATTTAGTAAATACATGCTGCACAGTTTGTAATATGTAGTCCAAGAAATGGTAGGTATCTAATACCAATTTTGAAGTGACTTCCCAAGTACAACACTTGATGACAATTAAAACTTGCATCACTTTGTTGTTGTTATTCAGTTTGATGGTTGAATTAGAAAAGATGTTGTTTCAAATCAGAAAAAGTTTAATTTGTGGTGCTTTTACACCTTTCATTTTTTTTTCATTTTTTTCTTTGCTCAAGATAAAAGCTTATTTGAAACACGTGAAGTTCTTTGCAAACTAATTATTAATCAGACCTGATCTGTATTATGGAATGGTTAACTTGTACAAAGACTGAATATTACAATAAATTAAACTATGTATACAAAATATTCCTGATGATTCAGTATTTACCAGTTACAAAAACTAAAGAGAGTGTTGACCTCTTCAAATATTTTGCTCGCCTTGAGCTCTGGCAGCATTTCGGCTTTTTGTTACTCAATTTGTACACTGTAAATATGACCACATACTTCTAATGTCAGCTGTAATTTAACCCATGCTCTCCTAAACACTGTACAGCCATGCGATTGTATAAGACTCTGTTGCTATGACAACTGGTAAACTTCCACATATTTGGTGATTTTACTGTGTCATTTTTGTCTATAGAAAAGTGTCCTTATTTCCACTTCAGATAAAAGTCTGAAGGAAAAAATATGCAAGGTCCATATTTTTAAAGCTATTTAAGCACTTCAGGGTGCTGATTGGTAGCCAGTATGTTTTACAGAAATTCTTAATTCCAACTAAGATGAATTTTCATCTGAAAATCCCACCAGATGACCCTTTATTCCATGCTTTTCATACTGGAATTATGCCAGAAACTGCACTGAATTACACCAGAAGTTTCAGTATCAAGTTCACAGTGCCTTAAAAAGATCATTTTTTTTCCCTGTTTATCTCTTCCAGCAAAATTATTGTATTAGCCTGTCCTGGAACTTTTTGAGCATCATTATTCTGATATAGAGTAATATTCTCTAAACAAAATTTTTGCCTTAGGAGCTGCAACATGTTCACTGAATTGCAGAAATATCTGCTTTTCTTGAACAATGGTCCCCAAAGCAGAAGTTTTACTGTGGGGAAAGAAAGGCTAGTTGCAGCAAGGTCACATGCAGTCAGGCCAACTCAGCATTAGCAAAAGGTTTGTTGGGCCATGACCAGCAGCTCGTGCTCATTGCACAGATTTACAATCAGAAAGGGCTGTAGGGTAGGACCACAACAGACTACATTCACTGCAGTTACCCAGGGTACTGGAAAAGTAGCAAAGCCTGCTATCTTCCATTGCCAAATAACAGGAAATTGTAGAAGGGGAAGTGGCAAGAAGAGAAACACTTGTGTTTTAGGCATATAAGAAGACTAAACTCGTTTAGCAATTAATGTTCAGTAGTCAGCCAAACAAAAATTGCATATCCATTTTGATTATATTCTTAAAATCATAATCCTATTTTCTCAGAAGGTTTCTTTTCTTCTTCTAACTTGTGATTTCCTCACTGTCTTTTCAACAACTGTTTTGAGATACTCAAATTTTGTGCTATTATCTGTACTAAAGGTTAAACCTTGTTCATCTTATACAATAAAAAAAAGTACTATAATTATTTCACTGGAACTTCCTGTATTAGAAAGGCAAGTAAGGTTTGATTTTTAAGGCTCTTCTAGAATGTAACAATAATAAAAATAACAACAATAATGATGACGATGAAAGTCCATTCATTGTGTCAATGATTTTTATCTTCCTCTTGTATTCCAGAACTGTGACTCTAATGAAGTTGTGTGGGTATTGTGACATACAATGTTAGTCGGTTAGCCTGACTGAGAATATATTTCAAGTAATGCTGATATTTACTCCATATCCTTCCTTTGCCTCTAGTTTTCCCTTGTGTCCTTAATGCAATTCATTTGAAGAAATGTCGTTGTCTCCCTAACCCCAAAAGGTCAATATTCAGGAAATATTCTCTTAGAAAGTTGCCAAAATCCCTCTAGGATCTCAGAAGATCTTACAGCAAACCAATTGTTACCACTTTGCATCTACATCAGCTTTGACAAAATTAACTATTTCCATGGGAGGACATTTCTATCTGTTGTAATGGAAGTTGTAATAACAAAATATGTCAACATATTTGAAATATTCAGCATAAATGATAAGGAAAATTAAAAGTTCTGAACAGCTTGTTATGCCTAGACAATGTT